>PVLD010006927.1:0-95948 GCA_004027595.1 Dinomys branickii | reverse complement strand
CTAAATTTGCATGTCTGTATATGGGTCCATACATCTACAATTCGAAGATATCAATGGATAAAGCAACAACTACTGTTGAGACCATATCACCTTGTCTATAGATTAGTTGTGATTGTACTATTTTCTATGATAATGGGTGTCTGTTTGTCAATATGTTTTTGTACTTTTATGTTTCTAAAATAAAAAAAAAAAAAAGAGCTTAAAAGGTACAAATTGCCAGAGGGAAGATGGACAAGTTCAGGCATAGTTAAATTAAAAATGTGTTCAAAACAGAGGACATTATAAATAAGTTCACTGACATGCTTCATTTGGGTAGAAATTATAATACCTACTAATAAGGAAAAATGAGCATTTAGAATTTATAAGGAACTTTTATAACTAGTACTAAAAATATATCAATCCAAAAGGAAATGAGAAGTCAAGTACAGGAGTAAAAGGGTAAAAAAAATCACCGTCACCACTAAATACCACAAAACAAAACTGAAAGGTGTAATTAATCAAAACTCATACTCAAAAAATTTGCAAATATTAGGGACCATGTGGATTAGCCACTACTGACAAGTGAAGTGTGTGCATTCCAGAATCCTACTAAATTCCCATCCTAACTTTGCCACATGTAAGCTGGATGTCCCTGGACAAATTATTTCATTTCCCTGGTGCCTCCATATATTGAGGGAAGGGTAATAATAATAATAACGCCCAAATGTTTAAGACTGACATAAAAACAACGTAAGTGGGTGTGTATAAAGGAATTAGTGCAGTGTTGGGTACCTGAGAGCATCATAAATGTTACCCTGTGTGGGTGTAAACTGGCACAACCACATTAGAGGCCAATTTGTCCATAATCAAATAATCAAATGAAAATGCAAAAACTCAAAATATAGCATTTAATCCCCAGGTATAAGTTCTACAAACTTTGTTATGTGGTCACTTGTAAATGAGTTTTAAAAGAAAGCTCTTGACATGGCTGGGTTTTTGACTTTCTAGCCATTACTAACCTTAGGGACCATCTAAACTAGGCACTGACTCAGCAATATCAAGAGTCACCAAGAGGTTGACTGAGAAATGCTCTTGGAGTGATTCTCAATTAAGCACAAGAAATAATCTCATCAGAATGAAGTAAACGTGTCCCCACCCAGCTACTTATCTGAACAATGCCATCAAGTAGCTTATCTGGTGTCTAGTTCTCACTCTGCTGTCTGCCTTGAGTGCCCTTAGAGAAGTCATTTCGGTTCTCTGAGCCTCCGTGCCCCTTCCATTACATGACGTGACATCTATCGTCTTTTCCAGTTTAATCTTGAACTTTTGGAGGGCAAGAGAATGCCAGTCCTTTTCAGCAGAGTTGCAAAGAAGCCGTTCTCATTATCAATGTTAACTCCTCAACTGACTTTTGCAGAGGATCCACAAAATGTCCAGAGATACAGGAGTATACCTAAGAGTTCTAAAAGACTCATGCCTTTCAGTGTGATTTTATTTTTTCCAAATGTGGAAACCAGCCTTTAGAGCTTCCATGAATTATAATCTACTATGGAAACTGGCAAATCCCATTATTTAAGAGGTACTAAACAAAAAGTTACATTGTGTGATGACAAAAAGGAAAATTCGAAGACTGCTACCTGGGAGAACAACTGGCAACACTGCCCGAACGTCCTTCTCTCACAGCTCTCTAAGAGAGAAGATAGTCACGAAGAAATTCCATAGGTTTTACCTACTGATTAGATTAGATTTGAGCATGAATATAAAATGACGGACCTAGAAAACACAGATATACAAAACAGTGCTGTCTCTGGATACAAACTGTTGGACATCAAGCATCATTTGCATTGCATCAATTACAGCTTCCACAAAATATTTTCTGTTTAGAAGCTTATGTAGGAAAGAGCTATCAAAAACTGGCACCCTCCAATGGATTAAATGTAAGCTGCTTCACTTCTAATATGAATTTCTATTTATTAAAAGTTTATTATTTTACCTATTAAGATAGCTCTGTTCTTTAACCCCTAAACTTAAAAGAAACTTAGCTGAGAAGGGAAAAATGTGATTCATGTCTCTGAGATACTAATGGTGCTTTCCCAGTCAAAACATCCATAGTCACAACTTTGCTAGGAAAATGCTTTGCTGTGACCCAGTGTTGTGTGACACTTCCCAGGCCAGGAAAATCTTAATGAAATAGAAAATTGGGAGCCTGTACATCATAAGAGACTTGTGTCACTGTTCCAGAATTCATTTCTGCGTTCTATCTGCAGATCGTAGTACAGAGTTGCTCAAGAAGTCACCACGCATCACAGAACATTGGTCCTCCACATGGAATGGATGTACTTATCCAATTTTATCAACTAGTCAGCAGGAGATAGGGAGCTTAGGTGCAATTATTTAGATGTGCGGCACTCAGCCTCCCGGGAGTCTACTGTGTAAGGATTGAACCTGTTCACTTCTTTCACATCGATTATTGGAAAACAGCCCTTCACACACTGGCTTTTATCCCCAGCTATTATTCAATTAGTGACAAGTAATTGAATACTAGTATTAATCAGGAATAAAAATTCAGATAAACTGTAGATAATTAAGTACCCAAATATTTTGTTATTGCAGATGTTTTCCTGTGTGATACTAACACAAATTTTCCTTTCAAGGATTCTTTTTATGAGGCACTGTGCTAGTGAACAAAATAGACATGGTTCCTACCTTCTCACAGGCTAGCGTAAAAGGAAAATTTAGAGTAAGAAGTTCAGGGAGAACCTACCCATCTTGGAAACCAGAGGGATACATGACACATTTCTCCAGCACAAAATAAAGTTTTAAGTTAATGTATTCCAAATATTCTTTTATACAGATACCATGTCCTGACTTAAAATTGTCTCTCCTGGCAAAAGAGAATCAGTGAATTTATTTTTAGTCAGCAAAACTTTTCTGTAAGGCTTAAATCAAAGAAATGACGTTATGATTTTGAAAAAAAAGAACAATAATGTATATTTGATTAAGAATACAACATATTTGGCATGTCAAATGGAGCTAATAAGTCTACAAAGGATTCTTCATGAAAGCGAATGATTTTCCTTTTTCTTTGCTTCATACCCATCTCTGGGTTCCTAGTGAAAAGATGGGAGAAAAAGAAACAAGAAGAAAATCGGTAGGACACATCACTGTGGAAAAGAGAGCTACGCCTTTCAGCTCAAAGCAATTCCGGCTTCAGAGAATGTGGAGAATACCAATAATGTCTTCGTGGGCCCAGTGGCACAGAATTAGGTAATATGAGTTGCTAGGTTCTTCTGTCTCCTAAAACTCCTCTCTGAGGCCCCCTACACCATCACAAAGCAATTCTCATTAATTATTTATCTATAATAGCATACTGTTCTCATAAATGTAATTTATCCTAAGGCCAAAGTATAATCTGAATACATCTTCTCTAATAAGTATCATTTTACAACATTGTAAAGAAATACATTTTATGTTTTGGACTAGATAACTTCAATGTGGTGAAATAATAACTTTGAAATTCAGTTTTTTCCTCTGGAAATCGTTTATTTCAAAGGAACTCTGCAAAGCTTGTCTTTCTTGTTGGACAGTATAAAGATTACAATAAAATGGTGTTCGTCATTCATATAATGCAGCTCAAGAAAGTGAAAATTGAAAAAATCATAACTGGCTCTCAAAATTACAGGGAAAATGAAACTCACATAATATCTCTATGGAAATGCTTCCTCCATGCTAAGTTACTCTGGTTTGCTACTATTGATTTAAGGATTACTACAGAACAGCACAACTTTAAAGAGTGTTTATCTTACTTACTTACCAAGTGAACATATAACTAATGAAATAGCCTTTTAAACACTGATGTCCCTGTAAAAATTGTGAACCTATGCATTCTAATAGCCACACGTTATTTTAAGATACTTTATAAAATTCTTTTTATAAATACATTTAAAATAGTATTGTAAATAATTCTAACACACACACACACACACACACACACACACACACATACACACAAAGTTTAAAGAAGTGAAATCTATACCCTGGAAAAGAATCCAGAGAAATATTCATGTGTTTATTTTTAGCGTTTAAATTATTGACCTATGATAAACATTTACATGTAATCCCTACAAAGTCCCCAAGTGGTACCTGTTGTTATTGCTGCCCTTACAGAGGGGGAAGGGGATGTCTAAACAAACGGGTTGTTTTGCTCAAAATCACAGCATTAGTAAATGGCATCTGTGGACTCCAGATCTCTCTGGCTGCTAAAGTCCTGTTCTTAATCCCTTCCTAGATGCTTTTGGAGATATGTCCATCCCAAATTCATTCATATCAAGTTCTCTGCCTGCAAAAGTCTTTTATAAATTACCTCTCCGTATTTGTGCAGAATTCCAAGCCATTATTACTATTGTATTATGAGAAAAAGCAAACAGAGCTGTGTGTTCGATAAGAAGAAAACAAATAGAGCTACATGTTCGATAAGAAACGTGTCTGTTTGTCTAGCCCAGAGATTGCTTTATGTAGAAATTCCTATAATAGCTTTCCTCTGCTAAATTACCCCTGTGCATCTTTTCCAATAAAATATCTCTAAAAAGCACTTCCATGCATCAAATTATGTCTCCAAATGAGAATTCTGTGTGAATACAAGAACTCAGAGGAGAGAATCATATGGGCACAGAGGCAGAAACAGGAGCTAAGGCCCCTGGAAACTGGAAGAGACGGGCGGGAACCCTCCTCTAGAGGATGTACAGAATGTGTGCTTCCCACGCCCCACCCCAACACATAGATTTAAGACTCCTAGCCTCCAGAGCTATAAGAAAACGAATCGCTGCAGGGTTTTGTTTCATTTCGTTTGGTCTTGTTAGACCACTGAGTAGGTGTTCGTGTGTGATAGATCTGGGAGTTAATACTAAGTCTAGGGAAGAAAATGATGAGCACAATGTGTGACCGTGACACATCTGACCTTTCCTTTTCACTGGTTACTTCAGAGTAGCATGTAATTGAGGAGAGTTTTAGCTCTCACACAGCAAGAACAGGAGATCATATTATGTATATTATGACAAATTATCCACGAAGAAACAAATAGAGAATGCGCATGTGTGTGCAGTATAATGACATCTTCACTCCTTGCTCCCATCTGCCCAACATTTTTGGCAATTTCAGCCCTGATTCATCTGTGCTAAATTATACCCTATCAAAACATTGGGTTATCCTGTCACTAGACATCTAATCTTATCAAATTACTATGATCCAAGTGCAGAGCTCTCCAGAAACTCATGTCCCAGTGATACCAATCTACCACAGGGATTGTTTAGAGTTCATAATTCAGATACTTATACTGCTCGTTATGGTTTGTATCTAGGTGTTCCCCCCCTCCAAGAGTCTCATGTGCTCATAGGTGAGGCTTTTTGGAGCTGGCTGGATCTAGGACACATGCTATTGGGATCAGGGTGTGTGGTATTAAATTAGTCCACTGGTTATGAATTAGCATATTTCTGGGTGTAGATCCCGGAAGCCCCGCCTGAGGTTTATAGCCTGCACGAAATGCAAAAGGGGCGAGGGAAGGCAGGCTTGCTCTTGCCACTCCTTGCTGTGTGCTACCTCCTGCCTGCTTGCCGTGGACTGCTTCTCCTCTGCCCCGCCTTGGAGCCAGCCAGCTGTGGACTGAAACCTCTACAGACTGAGCTAAAATAAACCTTTTCCTCCTTTAATTTTGGGTGTCAAGTATTTTGTCCCAACAATAAAACAGGTAACTAAGACACCACTGGACTGAGGCACTGATGCAAATTCCCCACTCTCGCAGTCTCAGGGAGGACAGAGTTTAGTGCTAGCAGTGGAGGGAATTTATATAGAATAATTTATCTTGAGGCTTATGTGTGTGTCATATTTTATATTCTGTGCACATTGCTTTACTGAATTAAGTAAGACGGTATCATCATTTTAATTTTCTAACTGGGGAAACTGAGGCATAAGTGTGTTAAGTGACTTGCCCACAACACAAACATTTGTTAATATCAGATTGAGGAGCAGATATGAGAAGTTCTGAATCCCATGCTAGTCTTTCTGCTATTGAGTCTCACATGTATATTCGTTCTCTTTGTATAACTTCTCCAAAACATGTATTTCACAGATATACGTTCTAAAATATTTTATTTTAAGGAAGAAAGGAGAGAAGAGTCTTGTGGTATATTTTTAAAGCTTCAGCTCTGTTCTTCCTGACACCATCCTTGCACTCCAGTGCATTGGTAGTTAAGACGGAGTATTTGAATCTTTTTCTATCACTCACCAGCCCAGTGTACTAGAACAGGTTGTTGGGGATCTTGAAACCAAAGGTTGCTGGGAAAGTCAAATGTGCTTATGTGTATGAAGTGTGTGGCTCAAGCTTTCTACCTCTGAGCACTCAGTGAGGGAGGGATGGCTGCTGTGCTTCATTCTTAGACTCTCAGATCTGCAAGCAGCTCTGAGAAACAGCTAAGGAAATCAGAAGCCAGCCACAGAGGGGACATGCTTGACCAGGGCTATGCTGGCCTAGAGGTAACCCTCTCAAGGCTTCTTTTCCAGAAATTATGCTTTTTCCACTAATCTACAAGCTTCTTTCAAACAAATAATTTTTAAAAGATTGGTATGAAAGTTTATGTAGCATAAAGTCATCCTAAGTCACCTCTTCTTTGAGTCCAATAACCTGAGTTTTCTCTGTAAACGTTATTCAATTTAAAATCATTTTACTCTTTTAATTTCAGTTTTTTTAAATGTCATCCCATGCTTGAAGCATCATCTTTGAAGAAAGATCACAAAGAATGTCATTTTATTCTGTTTGGGGCTTTCTTTAATGAATATGCATTAGCTTTACAAGAAGTGTCACATTTCCTGGCAAGGAAGGTCAGATGAGCAAAAAATAGATTGACATGTAATAATCTACAACATCAATATATGCTCCTTCAAAGCTCTGCCGGTTCCTAGCATTAAGTAATGCACAATGGGTAAGTATAGAATATCTGACATCTATATTTCTGAGTTATATATGCAAAAGGTTCACTACTTTTTGAGGATGCCAACATTACAGTTAATGTTACCTGGAAGAACTCTGAATAGAGATTCTTATGAAAAGTTGAATGAAGATGTGTCCTTTGGGGCAGCTTCCAGTCAACAGTTGACAACTCCTTGACTCAGCTACTTCCAAATGGTACATCTTCACTTACAGAGGGGCAGAAGTCTGGCCGAGCGGTAAAAAGGCTCTTCCAAACTTGAACCATAGCAGATTTTGTTCCCATCTTCTGTTGCTATGAAAGAAATATCAGCTCCCTATCCTGAAATCGTTAACGTATGAGTCTCCAGGAAGATTCTGCATACTACTCAGTACACTCAAATGTGCCAGAAGCTAATCTCTTGTGTAATCTGTGTGTGGTCTAACAATTTTACATAAACATAAAATCTTCCAAAAATATTTAATAAACACGATTCATGCATAATGTCGCAAACAGAGAAATACCATGCTTTTACTGGGAGGGAGCTTTGCTTAATGCTTTGTGGTATTCATTAGGAACAAGAAGATAAAATAACCTGGAGGCTAGATGAGGGAGCTGTCAAAAATATGCAGAGGGCAAAAAACGATCCAGCAAAGAGGGAGGGAAATAACCAGAGTCAAATAACCGCAGCCCTGGTTCTTTTAACTAATGATGCCTTCATTTAGAATAGACATTAGTTCATTCAAAGACATTCGTTGAATGGCTGTTATATCCACAACCTTGAATTAGGCACTATATTAGATAAAACATGGTCTTTGCCTCAGTGAGCTTGTAGTCTGGAAGAGTTCACACCATGAGTACATAAAATAGAAATAATGTAAATAAGAACCAGAGATGATCTTTGAACTTAAATTAGAGGTCAGATTTTAACTTTGGAGTGAAGGAAAAAATTACGCAAGCAGAGAGATATAAGGGGAAAAACCCTGACATATAAGAATTTGAGCAGGGAAAGAAAATAATATTGACTTAGTTTCATAGTATACCTACAGGGTATCAGAAAAAAAAGGGGTTAAAAAGAAGTGAGAGAGAAAAAATAAAATAAAAAAATAAAAAAAAGAAGTGAGAGCAGATCAAGGAGCATCTTACTGTCAGTTTGATTTTATCTGGAAGACAAGATGAAAGGTCGAAGCTATTTAATCAAGAAAGTAATATAATTGGAGATGTTTTCAGCAAAATTTTTCAAGGACATAGTGTATAAGATAAACAATAAATGCAAAAGACCAACAGAACTGAAACCCTCTGACACCCAATGGTCTAACCTGGTGAAGGTGGTAGTAAAAATCAGACTGGGTTGATGTACATTAAAGTTGTTAAAGACCTACAAACCAATAGCATCTGTGAGTTCAAGGCAGGCAACATGGGAAAATGCAGACACAAGAGTCAGGGATAATTGTCTTGGTTACTTTTCTCTCATTGATGAGACAAAATATCCGACACCCAGAATTAAGGAAGGAAATGTTTATTTAGCTCACAGTTTGTGGAGGTTTCAGTCCGTGCTTGGCTGGTTCCAAGGCAGAGTGGCACCTGGCAAAAAGCAACAGTTCATGGCAGCAGAAAAGAGCAACAAGAAGAAAGCAACAAGAACCCAAGGGGAGGAGTGGCAAGCAGCCTCTTTCACTGCCCTACATTGTATGCAAACTTCCTGCCCCTGGGCAGGTATAGCATGCACAACAATAATCCCAGCACTGGACTATGGATCAATCAAAAATCAAGAATAGAAGCCCACCCCCTGACCACATGAGGTTTTGGGGGACATCTGGACACAAACCATGACAATAATTGTTCCTATTTATGTCTGCACACTGGGAAGAGTAGGGAGCCCTGAACCAAAAGGGTTGGGTCAGGGTTGGTAAGATGGTGACAAATTCCTCATCAGACGCGATGCTTCCATAGGAAGTCTAGATAAAAACACTGATAACAGAGTTAGAAATATGTATCCGCAGTTCACCTGATAGACCACGGCTTGGAAGTTAACTGCATGATGGAGATAGAAGAAGTAATAAGGGATCAGATTGCTGCAAAAGAGACTTGAGAAAGAAGAGGAAGTACTGAAGACGGGTCACATTGCATTTGTTTCTTAGGGCTCCTGTAAATATTAGCATGAACTAGCTGACAGAAAACAACTGAAATTTATTCTCTGCCTGTTATGGAGACTAAGAGTCTGAAATCAAGATGCCAACATGCCATGCTTCCTCTAAAGCCTCTAGGGAAAGTTCACCCTTCCCTAATTAAGCCAACTGAAATAAGCCAAAGCCAAAAATAGTATGATTGTACAGGAATGTGGAATATAAAATATGCAGATTCATAGAAACAGAGTAGAGTAGTGGTTGCCAAGGGCTGGGGCATTGAGCTAATGCTTGATAAACTTAAAGGTCTTGACAATAGTAAGCTTATATAGTATTTGAATATGCTAGATGTATACTGAAGCTTGTATCCCAAATAGAAGATTATGTATTCATTTCACACATGGGCCTTTTCTGTAAAATACTGAAGAAATACTTAAGGATGCACATCATGAAATCAGCTGTTTAAACAAATTGCAGTAAAATTAGAAATAAACAAAATGATAGCCTCCAAATGCATAGTTTAGAACATCTCTTTGAAATGTTTTATTTCCAAAAACCAGAATGGAAATTAACCTTCAGAATTCAATGATAATGATAACACTGAATATCAAAACTGGAAGAATGTTCCTAAAATAGTAAAGGAAATTAACATCTTAAGTATTAGAATATAAATATAACTGGAAAACTAGGCAAAATATAAACAACAAAAATTTTTAAGTAGAAGGCAGAAAATAATAAAGTAAAAAATTATTATATTTTCCCTATCCATCTCCTTTTCAGGGATGCTGAAATACAAAGAATAAGAACTGAGTCCAGTGATAAAAACTGAGAGTTCTTTGCAGGAGCACAGAATTTTTAAAGACACCTATTTTAGTGTGGTTTGGGAGAAGAAAACTTAGACATATGAACTGGATAGCATAATTAAATGCTTTTCCAGTCAGGATGAAATTCTATGCCAGATTTCCTTACAGTAACTATACTTCCAAAATGTAAAACAATCCAGGTAGAGAGAAGGAAAATTAAAGTCACCTTTCAAAACACATAAAAAATCTAATGTATATTAAAAGAAATGAAATGTATATTAGATTTTTACACTTTTTAGAACTTAGGAAGAATTACCAGGATTCTTAATTACTCTCTATCTTCTGTCTCAGAAAAGTAAAAAAAAAAAGAAAAGAAAAGAAAAGACATACCAGATTCAAGTCTTTTTCATCTTCAAAACTCATTATCTCTTGAGGCAGGCGTATGTGTTGATGGAACTTATAATTGCCCGTAGGCAATGGGAAAAAAGTGAAACTAGGTTCCAACTCCATTGTTAATTAAGAATATAACATCACAGTATGATTGCCGAATCCTAAAGAGCTCAGCAAACTGGAAAACAGCAAATCAAAACATGTGAAGAAGACGAAATAAACGGCCAAAGCAGCCATTTCCTGAAAGTGATACCATTTTAATCTGAAAAAAAATTTAGGTCCGTACTTAAACTTCTCAATCTTAGTTGAATGTTATCGAAATACACTATATTCCACAGTCTGCCTTATTACTATGCTAAATATACTTCTAAATGAACTAGGAGGGTATTAATTACCCATGATGCTCTCGCTCCTCTACTAGACTGACTCTAGAATCGGTTAGTACCTCAGGCACTAACCCTCCTTATGATACGCTCCTTCCTAGACTAAACGGTCCAGGCAGGGGAAAAGAGCACCTCCAGTGTTGCCCACTCTCAGCCATGTGCACAGCCCCTTGCATTCGAGTTTGCTGAAAAGGAAGGTGAGGGAGAAAATGAGGGAGATAAGAAAGGAAAAAGAAGTAATAAACCAGGAGCAGGAAGGCAGGCAGTTAGGACTAGTCACAAATAGCGTTGTGGAAGGAAGAGGAAGTAATTTCCAGTCCTGTGCTAAGATCACAGCCAAAAGCAATAGCGACATTAAAGACAATTCTAAAATCATGGCAATTGGACCTCCTGGGATTATTTTAGTGTGGAGGAAACTACTGGATACGTTACGATTGTCGCCGATCTTCTCCGAACGTAAGCGAAGCATTTACAGCGGCACGGAATACAGATGACACCGATCGCACGGGTTAGTTGTTTTTCCCCCTCTGACATTTGAGGAAAGGGCTTCAATTCAATTAAGTGGGGACATTATTTACAATGCAGCCTATTTGCTAATGCCTCCAGATAACTGTGACATCGAAGCAAAAAGAATGTCCTTTAAGATTGAAAGACCTCAGTAGAAATTAAAGCATCCATTGGACATTAGAAAGTGACAGAAAGGGGGAGTATTTATATCCGTAAAGGTGTACCAGCTGCTCCCTTTTCTTTCAAGTGCCCTTGGGGCTTGGAAGTAACTAAACCTGTAGGACAGGTAGAAACCTTACCTCTGTCTTAAAAACTGCTTAAAATGACACGTGAGCTCATGTGAATGACATGCTACTCAACAGCACTTTATAACAGGTATTGGATATTTATGACTTTGCCAAGGTGCAGAAGCACATAGCTGGCCCTATCTTGAAGGCTGGTGCTGAATCACAAGACTTAGCTCAGTAAATACTTGAGCTGTGATGACAACATGCAGCCCCCTGCTCAGAGTGGACTTCATGAAGAATTACTTCCTGAATCGAAACAGCCAGCATACGATGCCAAAGCTTCAGTAGTGTGTGTGTCCTAGCTGTTATCTGATGAGTTCTTGGAATGTTTCACTTTTGGGTCTTGGGGCAAACAAAATTCATAGCATAAACTACATTATTTCCCTGTCACTTGATAAAGATAGTGTGGAATATGAATTGCTAGAACTGTAGAGAAACATTTACAGATTAAAATGTGCCAGATGACAAATGTTAAGGAAAAAAAAAACCCTTGTATGACACACTGCCTTTTCCACATGCAATAGCACTCTTACTGAGAACTTATCACAGTAGGCACTGTGCAAAGATCAAGTGACCTCACTCAAAATCACAAAGACTGTAGATGCCAGGGGCAGGATCTGAATCTAAATCTATCTAAAAATAAATATATTTTCCCAATATGTACCCAACTCTTAGTTTATCCTTGCAAGAATCCTACAATGCAGGAGAGCAATCATGATTGCATTTAGTCATCCATTCAGCAAATATCTAATGAGCACTTAGTACCACCACATGCTAGTCATTAGACTTCTGTGGATTTCAGAGACTGAGATCCAGAAATGTTAAGTCTTCTCAATGGCACGCATATTTTCATTCCTCTTGTTGTTTGTATGTTTCGTAACATCCTATGTTGATTACCCATATTGAATCCAGACTGAAGTAACTTAATTAGTAAAGCATCTGTGTTGTCATAGACTGTCTTCAGGAGCAACACAGTGCTCTGCCATTCATCAGTCTGAATCCTGGCAGTCTTCTGTAATTAGAAGAGTGGATTGAGCCTGTATACAAATAACTCCCAGCCTAACTTTCTACAATATAGGATTGAATATGGTTTGTGAATGTACTTGGGTCAAATATATCTTGGAAATGACCACTCAATGCAAGAAAGGCTGCCTCCCCTGGCACAAGATCCTGGTGGATAGATTGTTACTTACTCTCTTCTCCTTTTAGGAAACTGAACAATGTTGTAAATTCAAAAGCACTTCTGAAAGGTGGAACCCTGCTGACAGTGTCTTAAGGTACAAAATAAACATTAAGCCAGTTCCAAGTGAAGTATTTCATGATTAAATACCTTGCATGATGAAGGTCCATGGGAGGACAGGAGAAAAGACACAAGCAGCCAGCACGATATCATCAGCTTGACACGGGTCCCTCAGGACCCCGGAAGGCAGGGTTATTCGGAGTTTGGAAGAGGATAAAAAGTGAGTGAACTCAGAGGAAAAATCAGCCATTCTTAACATGAAGAGAAGGCATTTGCTCCTTGACAAAGTGCCAGCATCCAAGCCACACAGAGCGAAGAGAGTAACTCCCTTTCCTGGCAGGAATGAATCTGGGTATGCCTACTCCTCACCACAGCTCACCTTTTAAAGTGTTAGAAAATCTATATCTCCCGCCTTGAAGCCTATTTATGCTAACGTGACCTTTCATGATCATTACAATTATTTTTGTACAAGTCTCTGTCTTCTGACACTCCATTACGTTTTTATTTCTTTGTTAATCTGTAAACAAAACATTTTGTTTAAAAATGTTCAGTCTCTACTAGCATATGTTAAAATAGGTACAGCCTGCGAGTTTTTAAGTTCTCTCAAAGTATTTATGATTACACCTCCACTTGTGAGACACTTCCTCAGAGGCATTTTATTCGAGGTTTTAAAACTTGCTACATTTGGATAAGAGGTAGTGAGGCAATGATGAAACAATAGTAAACATGAATTCTAGACTTAAAAATTTAAACTTAAAGATTGAGATGACTTCAGACAAGCTCTTGAACTGCAATGTCTCCTCAACCGTGAAATAGAGATACAACTAAAGTATCTTCAAGTGTCACTAGTGTGCAAGATAAGTGGTTGCCCTTAACACTAAATTTTCGCTATTTTCATTTTCTAACAAAATCTCTCAAACTCTTATGCAGTTATTTCTAGAGGATTTGGGATGTGTTAATCAGCTTTCTGTTACTGTAACAAAATGCCTAAAATAACCAACCTAAAAGAAGAAAGTTTTATTTTGCCACAGTGTTCTGGAGGTTCTAAGTCTATGGCCAGTTGGTCCTGTTGTTTTGGGGTCTGTGGGAAACAGCACATCATGGTGAGGAGTGGCTAGGGAGAAAGCTTCTCACATCATGGTGACAGAAGGAACCAGAGACAGAGAAGAGACTAGGACCACACATCCCCGGGGAGGGCACACTTCTCATTAGGCCCTACCTCTTAAAGGCATCATGGTGAGGAACCAGCTTTTACTATACAGGCCCTTGGGGCACATTGCAGATACACATTGCTGAGTGTATCTCAAAAGAGATCAAAGCTCTTAGCTGCATTGTAGAAAAGGGTACCCTGCTCTGCTTTCTATGCCCCTTGAAGCTGCCCACATTCTCTACCCATGATGAATCTCTGAAGAGCAAAGATTCGCCTTAACGTTTCAGAAAGCTACTTCTTAAGCTGCCGCGGTACCCGAAGCATCAAGCTGCCAGTATATCTGTCCCCAGAGTCAGGCAGTCAAAGACTTGTTGGTTCGGGGCATTTTAAGAATGTAATTTCAGTCCATTCTGGCTGCTTTAATAAAATTCCATAAGCCAAATAATAAAAAACAGCAAGTTCATTTTTGCAGCCAGCTGTTCTGAAGGCTGTAAGCAAGGTGCGGGTACTAGCAGATGCGTTCTAGTGAGGGCCAGTTTCCCTGTTCATAGATGGAAACTTCTGTGTCTCTTCATTTGGGAGAGTCAAGGAACTGATCTCAGGGTTCTTTCATAGAGGTACTAAGTCCTCCATACAAATACTAATTCTATTCTCAGAGGCTCTGTCTTTATTACAGGTACACACACACACACACACACACACACACACACACACACACATTTTTTTCTTCCTAAGACCATCACCTTGGAAGTTAGGATTTTGAGAAGAATTTACGATGGCGCATACATTCAGATCACAACCAAAGCCTTTCTACTCAATTCTTCTCATGCTAGACATTTCAGTGTGGTTACATGTATCAAAGATTTCAAAATAAATCCATCCTTCAGCTTCTGCTATGCCCCTTTCACCATAAAGCACAAACATCTCTCTTGGGGCTGTCTGCCTCAGGGGCTGTAGGGAATTTTCACGTTTACTTCCCCTTCCTCAAATGTATAATGAATCCAGAGGTTTCAACACTTTGCAAGAAACAAAGATGTCACAGATATCTCTCTATATTTATATATTGGATATATCCATATATTTGTATGGACATATCTGCCTGTTTTACAAATTTTAATTTATAAAAATTATGCCAACATTAAATATTAGATTTTATAATAGAACTTTTCACTATTTCTTTTACAAGAGAGCTTGGAATAAAAAGACTTGACAAAAGTTAACCCCACATTTTGGCATGGCACAAGTAGCCAGGAGCTCAGTATCTTTAGAAGGGTATACATCCTCCAGTTCTCCACAGTCCTCCTCTCTCCCTACTGTACAACATTCAGTTCTCTTTGTTCACTGATGCTACCTGGTTGGCTACTGTTTCATTAGTTTGAACTCTCAGCCTAGACCTTACCAATCAAGTACTATATAGCACTTTTTTTAAAAGTTGATATCACTGTAACTTTTAGATTTGAAACATTTCAGTGATTGCTGTGTTCTGGGTGTTTGTGCTCCCCTAAAATTCATACATTAAATCCTACTCCCCAGTGTGATGGTACGAGGAAGTGGGGCCTTTGGAGACTCTGCCTTCGTGAATAGGGTTAGTGCCTTCACATCTGACGTATGAGAAAGCTTGCTTGCTCCTTCCACCATGTGATGATACAGAAAGAAAGCACTATCTCTAAAGAAGAAAGTGGTTCTCCCCAAACATCAGATTTTCCAGTATCTTGATCTTTCCAGCCTCCAGAACTGTAAGAAATAATATTCTGCTGTTTATAAACTACCCAGTTTATGATACTTTTGCTACAGCAGCTAAATGGACTAGGACAATGTTCCTCTCGGGCAGAGTGCCCAGAAATCCAGATGATGGACCCTTGCTGTCCCAGTCCCTGGATGGGAGGTAAGAAATTCCCTTTTCATTCTTTGGCTAAGGAGTACAAAGTACCATATTTTTAAAGATACCGAATAGTAACTATAACTCTACCATCTCTGAGCCTGCTGGGATCCTGTGCCGTACACCGCAACGTCATCCTCTGATATGAAGGTCCCCTCCTCCAACATTCCTCATTCCCTGCGTGTGAACCCTCACCTGCCCCCAGTGTTTACCTGCACAGACACCAGCCTTTTCCCAGCCGCTGTCGCTCAGCCTCAGCAGTAGTAACAATGCCTTCTTCTCAGAGACAGTGTGAGGATTAAGTAAGATCATATGTTTCGGTTCTGCCTTTGCTATTCCTTAACATCCCCATGGCTTCATCCACATTTCTATTGCTATAGCCCATCTGTTCAGATTTTTCAGAGGATAATAAATTGTCTGAGAAACCAGATGGACAATTAAGGCTGGAGAGCATAATAGGGGCTAGTAAACATCCCCTGGACATAACCCCAAACCCTGCCATTGGAAAACTGGAGAAGGAAAGAATATACATTTGTTGACTATGAGTCATTCCTTTGGAAACCTGAGGAGACTAAACTTAACTCAAAATTCTGAGTTTGGAGGCTTGCAGCTAGCAGAACTCAAGGAGATTTACAACAAACTTTAATCTTTTCTGACTGACATCAACAAAGATACAACTCACCTCTTCAGACTTTATAACAAAAAGAAAACTAGAGGGAGTTGTCAAAGAAACACCACTTGACTTCCTGTCATGGAAGAAATTAATCAACCTGACTTTATCTCAGAAAAAGAAAAGCGAAGAGGTGAGCTGTATCGAACTTCCTCTGAGCTTCCTCCAAATAATAGCAAATGAATTACAGGGCATTTCAAGTGAGTAGAAATGAAATAAAGTTAAAGAGTTTTAAATTTATTCAGGCTGGTTTCCATGTAAACCATTCCACTTTGCTTTTGTACAGAGAAATGTCCCTAGAATTTTTTAAAGAAAATTTCCTCACTTATATCCTTGACTTTTGATTCCATTTTCTTATTTGACCATTAGACTTATTGCATCTGTAGTTGCCTCTGTCCCCCTCTCCGCTTCTCTCTTTTCTCTACATGCCTAGCTCAAGTTCTCCATATAAACTAGCTAAAATCTTCTCCTAAATTTTAATAATTGTGCACTTAAATACATTTTGACTGCTCTGGAATTGACTTTTCTGTATCTTGAAGCTTGGTTTGTGTGGCTTATATCTGGATGCCCCCCAAACCCTCATGCAGCCATGAGAGCAGGCTACTCAGAGGCAGCTGAATCTAGAGTGTGTGATTGATTCCTAGTGCAGTGCTAGTAGTAAGAGTTCTGGGATTAGGGTGGTGACTGCAGGACCAGTATACTGCCTGGATTGGCACCACCCTAATTCTACTGGACTGGGTTTAATATTAGGGACTGAAAGGGGTTTGTCTTTCTCTCCCCCTGTTGCTTTTGCTGTCTTCCATTACCATGAACTGCTGCCCCTCTGCCATGTGCCACCCTGCCTTGGAGCCAGCCAATTATGGACTGAAACTTCTCCAACTGTGAGCTAAATAAAAAGTCATTCCTCCCTTTTTACTTTGACCATTTGGTATTTTGTCCCAGAAGTAAGAGGAAAGGAACTAATATACTATCTATATTACTTTATTATTCTTTTCCCTATAATGATCAGGCCGGTTGGTAAAACAATTTATTCATGACCTCCCACCTTCATTTTCTCTTCCATAAACCAAACTGATCCCTCAAATTCCCCTTGTAAAGGATAGTAATTAATTTTACTCACTTTCTCTTTGTCGCTAATATGGACTCAATTTCATTTGTATTCTACTTTTGCATATCATCTCCACCCTCGTGATCTAATTGTTAACGTTTCTTCTGCAGAGATCTCTTTAGTCATACTGAGAGCTAGTAGCCAACTGCAGACATACACTTTCCTGCGACAATTTAATGTGAGGAGAGCTGGAACTAAACTCACCTTGCCTCTGATGACTCCTAAACTGGCTGTTCACATTGCCATCTTATAACCAGTCACTTTAGCAAGAAAAATGTCATCCTTGATTTCTCCTTCTCCTTTGTACTGCACAGATGCCTGAGATATTCCAAGTCATCTCCCATCAAAATGAATTACCTCAGACCACTGTGACTGTCTGGTTGGACTGTGGAACTCCTGGCATCATTCTTTCCCTGCTCCAATTTATCATCCATTCCTGTGCCTGATGGGTTCTGTTCAATTATTTTAGTCATTTTGTAGATGGTATAATAGCCTGATTATTGTTAACTCTATGATCTGGCCTCTGGTTCCTTCTACAATCTCATTTCCTGCCTTCTTTTCACTGTCATTTGGAACATTTGTAGTTTTTAGACGTATCATTTTACTACATAGCTTTATGTCATTGTCCAGCTTCACACTGAGTATAACCTAACCCCGTATCTCTTTTCTCTTCTACTCTTCTCTCCTTTTGGACATTTTCCATAACTACTTTTGATACCACAAGAGATTTCAATGAGATCAGCACTCACAAGAGACTGAAAGGGCAGAAATGAACAAAGCTTTACTGAGCCAGCTGAGGGAAGTCTCTGACCAGGAGCCGGAGAGGATGCCCACACAAATCCAAGTCTCACCTTTGGTTTAATTACATTTTTTAGGTTTCCATAGTAACCATCACCTCATTTTGGGAAATTTTACAAGAGTGTCACATAATTATCACAAGGTTTACCTTTCCCAGAAGCTGTCAAACAGCCGGATTCCAGATGACCACTGCAGTTTAACTCTTAGCCTGCTTCCCAATCTGTCCTGTTTGCTCTATTCCCATTTTATGACTTTGTTCTCCCTCAGGTGGGTTGATAACTAACCAAGGGGAGGGGGTATAGCTTAAGTGACTTCTCTTAATATGGAGTTTAAAAAATGGAGGTTGTCTTGCACTATCACTTTCTCTATCTACCCCTTACTCCTGCCAGGAGTTTGATCATGCTTTGTTATCTGTACTGTGCGTCCATATTCTGATATAGCACAAACCCCAGTGACTCTTCAAATGACCATACCTCAGTATCTCCATACTTTTAAATGAAGAGCTCTGAGAAGGAAGCATTATGCTTGGTCTTTGAATCTTGGACAGCTGCCCTAATACACAGTAACTAACAGAAGATTGATATGTGTGTAGGAAGTAAATAATTTCAATTTAAATTATGCAATAAAAATAAAATGTTATGAGCTGAAGAGATAAGAACTAATTAGCGTGCTAAAGAACTTACAGCCTTGTGATACTTATAAGTCAGGTGACTTACACATAAGAAAAACACAAGAGAAATTATATGTCTTCACTGGTGTGATCTGACAATGAATTAGAGTAAGTGTACTGTTGTAATCATTTATTATAAATATCAATGTTTTCATGATACATAATATAGAGACCACTTGTCTGCTTTTCACAACACAATATACAAGTGATTCAGTGAATTTATCACAGTATGTCATGAATTACCATACTCTAGAAAATAATGCAGTATTGGCAAGTCTCTTCCAAGCAGGTTGCAGAGTGAGGTGCGCCCTGTATTCCCGTGGACCAACACTTTTACTTCATCACCCGTTGTGGGTTCAAGATCAATGCTTATACAACTTATTAACAAGCACTCAAAATAGAAATAAAGACAAGTCAAAATTCAATTGACATAAGGATAGTAGCTAAATAGAAAATTACTTTCCAGGGTCTAAAACATAAATCCAGCAGCCACGTCTCATTAAAGCCATCCCTTCCTACAGGTTCCAGATGAGTGCCCTATATGAATTAAACGAATTGCAAGCATATATCATTCATTAGTTAAACTAATTTCTCTTAAACTGATTGAACTGTGAACAAAATGTGCATAGTAACTGCCCCCACAAAGTTACAATCTCTTGGAAAAAGAAGAAAAGGAAATAGTAGTTAGAGCAAATTATATTATAGGCTTTAGTAGGGAAGGTATAAAATACTGTGAGATCACATAGGAGGTGCACTCCTGTGATTTGGACGTGGATTGTCTTCCACAACTCTCTTGTACTCAGGGGAGGAATTTTTGAAGGGTGATTGGGTCTGGAGATGCTGCACCTCTCAGTAAATTTAGTCACCGGTGAGCTCAGCTGCTCATTGTGTTGTTGCAGGTGAGGTCTGGTCAGAAAAGGATGCTCAGTGTGAGTGTGACCTGGAAAGATGTATTTCCTTCCCCAGCTCTGCCCCTCCCTCTCTGCTGTCTCTCCTCTTCCCTGTGCGCAGCTCCTTTACCCATTCCCACCATGCCGTTTCTGCATTTGAGCCAACCATAGATTGAAACTTCTGAAACTGAACCTAAATAAACTTTTCCTCATTGTTTTACTTACTTTTTGTTGCTGAGACAAACTGCCTGATGCTTAAAGTTAAAGGAGGAAAGGTCTATCTAGCTCAGTTTGTGGAGGTTCCAGTCCATAATCAGCTGGTTCTAAGGCAGGCTGGCATGGCACAGGGGCAACAGCTCATGACAGCAGAGGATACCAAAAGCCACAAGAGAGGAGAGAAGGAGAGAGCAGGCCTCTTTTCACGCTTGATGTTGTATGCAGACTATTCACTCTGAGGTGGGTACAGCACTCACATCCATAATGCCAGCAGTGGACCTTGAATCAATCACAAACTCTAGATTCAGCCACCTCTGAAAAACCTGCCCCCCAACCACGTGAGGCTTTAGGGAGACACCCATATGCAAACCATAACGCTCATTTAATTTGTGGGTGTTTCAGCCATGAACAGTTACTTCTTGAGATATGTACAACCCTATTTTGAGAAAAATCATAGGAAAATTTCAAGAAAGAAATGATGCTCTAAACTGGGACTTGGAGAATTTGTTTATTCATTCAGTTATATTTACTGAATAGCTATTGTGAGACAAGTAGTCATAGAAGAATGAACAAAATCATTATACTCATAAAACGTACATTTCAATGAAGGAAAGATAACAGATGCATAAAACGACTTTACATTGAGAAGGTCAAAGCAAACTAAAAGAACTACAACAATGAAGTGCTTCGCTTTTTCAGGCAGCATGGTTAAAGAAGCCAAATCTGTTGTAATGATATTTAGGAAGAAACCAACCAGATAAACAAGCGATTCGACCATCCTGGGATAAACGGCACCTACTCCACAAGAAGGAAACTACATACAACTGGGCTAGAGGAAAGAGGACTTTCTGAGGGTCTAAAAATTCAGCAGTGTGGAATATATATACAGGGCAGAGTCAGTGAGAAAGAGAAGCACAGATTTTTCATTTTAAAAAGAAAAAACAATAAAAACAACGATACAAAGTTTCAAAACAAGATAATAGGAGAGTAGCAATTGTTAATACAATGCATATTATCTTCAAAGTAGTTGCTCAGATTACAAGATATAGTCACGAAAATTTGATAAAACAATATAAGCATAAGCACAAACATTCTTTTCAATGAACTAATAGAAATTATTAGTATAACTATCTTAACTACCATGTATATTTTTTCTTTTTACCTTTCTTCTTTTTTCCTTTTCCCCGTCCCAGTTTCTCTTTCCCTTTAAACAGTTTCTTCCCATTTCATAATATCCACTGCATATTTTGGGTCTTATTTTGTCTTTCAGCTTACACTAGGGAGACAATATGATGTTCATATATGTGAATGTGATTTACTTCCCTTGTGAGAATGGTCTCAAGTTGCATTCATTCACCTATAAAGTCTTAAGTTTATTCCTGTTTATAGCTGGGTAGTACTCCATTGTATAAAAATACCACTTTTTTTTATCCATTCCTCAGTTGATGGGCATTTGGGTTATTTCCAAGATTTAGCTATTCAAGGGGCTGGGGATATAGCTCAGTGGAATAAGTGCCTGCCTAGCAAGCGCAGGGTCCTGAGTTCGATCCCCAGTACCACAAAAAAAAAAAGAAAAGAAATAATACAAGATTTAGCTATTCATATTGTGCTGCTATAAACATAGGTGCACATATGTCACTGTGATATGATGTTTTTTATTTTTCTGGGAACCCAGAATGGGAACATATTGGTTGAATGGAACCTCTAATCCTAGTTTTTTTTAAGGATCTCCATACTGATTTCAACAGTAGTTGTACCGGTCTACACTCCACCAACAGTGGAGAAGGGTTCCTTTTTCTCAACAGCATTTGTTGTTGGTTGATTTCTTGATGATAGCCATTCTTTCTGGGGTAAGATGGAAACTTAGTGTTGTTTTTATTTGCATCTCTTGAATGACCAATGATAATGCATGTTTTTTATATATTTATTTGGTATTTGTATTTGTTCATTTAGGAAGTGCATATTCATCTCTTATACTCATTTTTTTATTGGGTCTTTGAATTTGGGGGATCTCTTTTTTTCAATAATTTATATATTTTTAGATATAAGTCCTTTGTCTGAGGGACAGCTGTCTATAATTGTTTCCCACTGTACTGGCTGCCTTCTCACTCTGCTGGTGATTTCTTTTGCTGTAAAAAAGCTTTTTAATAAGATTAGATCCCATTTGTTTATACTTTCTAGTGTTTCCTGTGCAGTCTGGGTTTTGTTCACAAAATGTCCACCTGCCTCTGTGTCTTCAAGATTTCTGCCTATATTGTCTTCCAATAGATCTAGTGTTTCTCTTTTAATATTTAGAACTTTGATCCATTTTGACTTTAGTTTAGTGCCTAGTAATAGAATGCCCCATGTACAGCTGAGAAGACAATATAGTCTGATGTTGTGGGGTGAAACACCCTTTAGACAACTATCTACAAGTCAATTTGTTTGCTTTAATTCTGATATTTCTTTATTCATTTTTTGTTGATCTATCTACTTGTGAGAGTGGGATATTAAGGTCCCCCTGTACAGTTGTATTGGTGCTTATTTGCTTTTTATGTCCATAAATATTTGTTCTATGTAGCTGGGTGCCCCAGAGTTTGATGCATATATATTTATGATTGTTACTTCTTCTTCTTCTTGGAGTCTTTGCTTAACAAGTATTCAGTGTTACCTTTTGTCTCTTTTGATCAGTCCTGGTTTGAAGATCATATTGTCTGCAAATAGAATAGCTACCCCTTCTTTTTTCTGGAATCCTTTTACATGGAATATTGTTTTCCATTCTTTGACTTTCAGTCTATGGATTTCTTTTTTAATAATGTGTGTTTCTTGAATGCAGCATATTGTTGGCTCTTCCTTCTTAATCCATTCTGCCAGTTTGTTTCTTTTGATTGGTGAATTGAATTCATTTGATGGTCACAACTGATATGTATTGGCTTATTTTTTCATGTTATTTTCCTGATGTTGGTTCCCTGTCTTTCCTCTCTGTTTAATTGCTTGCCCTACTCAGTGACTTCTTACTGTTGATGTTCCAGCAGTTGTAGTTTCCATTTTCTTTCTAACATGTTTCAGAGCATTCTGAAGAGCTGGTTTGGTGGTCATGATTTTCCTCAGGTGTTCTTTGTCTTGAAAGTATTGTATTTCTCCATCAGTTTTGAAAGATAGTGGGGTATCTTTGTGGGTTACATGAATCTGGGTTGGAGTTTGTTTTCTTTCAGTGCTTGACATACTTCAGTTCAAGTTTTCTTTGACTTGAGCATTTGTGTTGAGAAATCTGCGATGATTCTGATGGGCTTTCCTTCATAGGTGATTTGTTTTCTCTAGCAGCTTTTAACATTCTGTTCTTGTGTTGAATTCTAGAATATTTACTATTATGTGCCTTGGTGTAGTTTTATTTTGGTCATGGCTCTTTGAAGTTCTGTACGTTTCATTTATTTGTATGTACAATATTTTATCCATGCTTAGGAGGTTTTCTACCATTATTTCTGTGAAGAGTTTTTTTAATGACATTTGTACTGCCTCCAGCTATTGCACTGACCCCAGTCAATCTTATGTTATTCTTCTTTGCTTCATCTTGTAGCTGTTAGATTGATTTGTCATGATCTCTTACTATTTTTAAGATATCTTTCTTTTTGTGATCACTACCTGCAATTCTGTCTTCACAATCTGATATTCTATCCTTTCCTTCATTCAGTCTGTTGCATATACTTTCAGTGGAGATTGTAATTGCTGGAAATTCTGTTTGGATCTGTTTCATGGGTTCTATTTCTTTCCTGTGTTAGGCATTTGTTGTTTCCATCATTTTCCTAAGCTCATCTATTTTTTTATCTGTGTATCTTCTAATTTCATTGATTTTAAGCATCATTTCTTTTGGAACCTGAGACATTATTTCTCTGTATCATTTTTCAGCTTGTTTTTCCACTTCTGTTGCTATCATTTGAGAAAGTCCCTGTGTTGGACTTCTAATTTCATCTCTCTCATTGTGCTCTGGGCTTGTCCTGCGTGAGCTGGCAATGTGGAGTTGTATTTTGCTTCTTCATCTTGTCATTTTCTATTTTCTCTTTTTTACATTATTCAGTTTTCTATGGTGATGCTTGCTGATTTCTTATAGTAGAGAGCTTTATCACTTTTATTGAAGCTTCCCTAGGAGATGTCTGTTCTTCAGGAATTCCTCTAAATCTAAGTGGTTCTTTATACCTATCCCAAGAACCTACCTTCTCTGTTTGTGAAGGATGCAGAGTTACTGTTTAGCTCAGTACCCAGTCCTTTGTAGTGGACCATGCTGATGATTATAACTCTACACAATCACGGTGTTATCACACAAGGGTTAAACCTGATTATATCATATATGACACCCTGCCTATATAGTACAGTTTGAAATAACAATAGTTTCAGGTACAACTTGACTACTGACAAATTATGGTAACCATTAACCTGCTGCCTCCAACCACAGAAGCAAACTCTGAAGTTGCATAACAAAATTAAACATATATCATGTACTTGTATGCAGTGGTTTTCCCCTTACAAGAGTGATTTTATCTTGCTGTTGGGGGAGGGGAGATTGAGATAGGTAAGGGACAGAATAAAGTGATGAACAAGGTCAAATACAGTAGAATCAAGGATGGAGGTCAAAGGATGATCATCTGAGATTTTGGAAAGTGGAGGACACGGGGAAAAGAATAAAAATGTGAAGAAGTAATCAGAAAGGAAAGAGACAATGTTTAAACACTTAAAAGTATAAAGTCAAGATGTAGTTGAGGAGAGAAAGAAGAACAGTAGGAGAAAATAAAGAGAAGAAACTTAAACAGTGAAAGAAAGAAGAAAGACAATAAGAGAGAAAAAGAAAAGAAAAATGAAACCCCAAAACAAAAATAACCACAAACTATGAAATAAAACAATACAGAATCCAATCAGACAGGAAAAGGATAGCCGGTCAAACAAACAAGAGAGAAGTAGCGAAGTATCTCCGGTGTTCACAGTTCTGTGGTAGTATCCATGTCAGATCCCAGAAGCATGCTGTGTATTCTGGCCAGGTTTGCCATGGGAATTGTACTGGATATGAAGATGATCTCGGCCTCTGGTTGTGAGGACTGGGACTGGCCTTCTGTTGGTGGAGATGTTCAGAGCCCAGCTGTGGGCTACTAACTGCTGCTTCAGATACTTCCACATTACCAGTCTCACCAATTATTCTGCCTGCCATAGGCTGTGCATGCCCAGGCACCTAGGGTCTGCCTGGCCTGTGTCTCAGTGGTCTGGTCACTCTACCCATCAAAAGCATGTGGAGAAGTACTGATTTTATAACCAGCCCCTGTTCCCATAATCCTCTACTCTTATCTTTTAACCTTCTTTCTTTCTAATTAGCAAACACATTGTATCTTGGTAAGTTTAACTCAAATTAAAAAGTAATATACAACAAAAATAAAACTTAGCTGCATTTTAGAGTAGGACATTCCGATGTTTTCCATTTGAATTCTAGCGTGAGGTTATATAGATGGAGTTTATTTGAAAGGTTTGGGATGGGAACTTTTACAAATTTTGGATTTTTTAGATTTTAAAATGTTTTTATATACATAACAATAGTTACAGTGTTGGAATCCAAGTATGAATATGAAATACATTTGTTTCATATATACCTTCCAAATATAGCTTGAAGGCAATGTCATGCAATGTTTCCAGTGTGTCAATGTGCTGATCACAACCTGTCACATTAGCTTGCACACACTATGACATCCTCTAGGTACTCAAAAAGCTTTAAATTTTGTTGCATTTAAGATTTCAGATTTTCAGATGATGGGTTCTCAAAATTCATGGGCCTGAAAGCAATGAAGTCAAGTAAACACAGACTAAAACCTCTGAGACCAACGGCCAGGTTTTTCTTCTCTAAATTATTCTTCTTAGGTATTTTGTCGCAGCAATGAAAAGCTGCCCAACACAGCATCTGTTCTTCCTCTGGAGAAGGGGAAGGAGGAGAAAAAGAATTATTTTCCTTGATTGAACCCATCTTCCTCACATCGTGCATTTTTCACTTGTGGTTAAATCAACAGTCACCAGGACCACATGTGAGCGCAGGTTGTCTCATATCAGTCATAAGATCCTAACTGCCATACCCAGTACACCTTGATCAGGTTAATCCTGGCACAACAAGTTTCAAAGCCTTTGTTTCATGATTTTAGAAGTCAATATCCCCTTAGTTCTCTACATAGAAATGAGGAAGAAAATTATCATGCTTAGTCTACCCACTATTTTGTATCCATCAAGACAGCTGAACCTCTGGAAGACATAGGGACCCAGGAGAATCTGGGCAAGATGCCAAATAAACCTCTGGATTTCCAATAATGTGAGTAAATTAATCCCCATATTAAACCTGTATAAGATGAAGTTTCTGATATTTGTAACTAAAATAATCCTTGGGAGAGAAAATATAATCAAGAAATTGGTCATTAAATGCTCTTAAATATGTTAAGACGTTTGGGGTTAAATTTATATGGAATGGAAAACCACTGAAAAGTTTCATACAGAGAGGTAGCACAGTTGGGTTCCATAACCTTTTCCTTTTATTAGAAAAAAGATTAAACATGTACTAATAATTTTTTAAAATTTAAACATCTACCACAACAAAGGAAATATTAAAAAGAATCTACATTTTATAGTTTGGTTGAATATATACTATAGGAACTTCTGAAAAGAACTTTATAAATGAGTTTGTAAAATGTTTGTCTATTAATAACGTTTACAATTCCATTACCTAAACCGTATTTATACACTAACATAAAGTTTATTTCTAAATCTTTCCTTTCATATATCATCAGCACCAACTCAGGTTCCAAATAGCAAGTTCTAGGAATTCTTAAAAGAAACTATCTTAAAAAACTGAACTGACATTTTAACCAAGAAAGTCTTAAGGGACTAAAACACAGCTCTGGTCTTATTATCTAAAGTTTAACTATGAGAAAGAATCTGTCGATTTTATCCTCGATATATTGTTCTCCCCTCCTCGCCATCAGTCTTGTTTATTCTGCTTCTAAAAAACATCTTAAATCCAGGTATTTAGCTTGATCTTCACTGATACTTCCTTAAGGAAAAGTTTCATTAGGGGCCAGACTGTAGAAAGTATGTCCTCACTGGCTGTCATTTTTAATCTCACTCTTTCCAGCAACCAAAATCAACACTTTAAACCCATAATCTAGTCAAAGAAACATGGAATTAACTACTATATAAAGGGCATAATCTAGTGCTAGGTATCTCCAGTGATTTAAAACTCTTAAATAGCTTGTCAATGAGCTCAAGGTCAAGATCAGAATCCTTAATTTGACCCAAAGGATGCTATCTCTTTCTATACTTCAACTGTTCATCAACCAGAGTTATTTTCACTACTCTATTGCTCATCCATCGTGAACATGGTCTAGAGCTTCTGTCTGCTACACAGACACCTTGCCTAGATCTTCTTCTGCCTCACTGTCATTAGTAAATAATTTCTCTGGATTCAGATCAATAATGGTTTACCAAGAAACTTCCTCTAATATTATATTAAGTCAACGTAAGTCACCTGCTTTTGTAGCACTAGCTACTTTACCTTCACGCCTTTTATAAAGTAGTTAATTATATGTTTCTTTGAATAATTAGAAGTTACTATCTGTCTCCCTCCTTGACTGCAAACTCCAAGAAGACAGGGACCAACCACAGTAGTTTCATCCCTTATTTAATCCTAGAATTTAGCATAGGTCTGAGGCATGGTAAGCATTAAATATGAATGAAAAGTTATACAAATAAATTTGTACAACTCCTTGTAATAATAAGTGAGTCATGCTTCCTTGAATGCTGTTTCTTTACCATCTATCCACAAGGTCCGGGCTGAAGGAGAAAGGTTCAGCTGAGTCCTACTCTCCATTTCTAGCCTATGAAGCTTGTCAAACTGCTCAATCTTTATCTGTCTTTACTGTTTCTCTTCTATAATCTTAGGACCTGCATTTTTTCAACATCATACCTTTTACAACTCCACTTTACAAGTAGTTTTAAAATGAAAACATTTTTGTTCTTTTAATTACCCAAAGGAGAAATTTCTTGCTTCTATTACAACGTAACAAGTTAACAACTAAACATCATAAAAGAAGCTATTTCCTTGTATTTTTTAATTTTTCATTCTTCTTGGCATTTTCTTTATAGTAAGACATTATATCAACACTATATATATATCAACACTATATATATGGTATATATATGTGGTGTGTGTATATATATGTGGTATATATATTTGGTATATATATGTGGTGTGTGTGTGTGTGTGTATATATATATATACACACACACTATATATATATATATATATATATATACACACACACACACACACACACATATATATGAATAAGTCTATGTCACCATGGCAATAACCAGAAATAAAACCAATGTTAAAAATGTGGTGCTGCATTTCATTTAGAGTTAGGAATGAGATTTAAGGAGACTTGTCTTTAAAATTGTAAACTTTCCCAAAGTGTAATCAGAATTTCTAGCAGAGTATTTTTGTTCACAGTCTACCTTTTTCACCTTTACTATTGACAATTCAGAGTTCCAGTTAATAATCGGAGATCACCCAAACTAAGTTTGAGTATAAGATGTGCCAGCAAAGAGTGCTGCGAGGGCCCCTCCTGCTCGGGTTGGGCTGAGAGAGCCTCCCGCTCAGAAAGAGGATCCTCCTTTCGTGCTTCACTGACCCTCTCTGTCCCAGGAAGATGGAAGCTCAACAGTTCCTGATCTCATGATCAAGAAGATAGGCCACAACAAACGCATTATCAGTTCCTTTCTTCTTTCCTACAGTTAGAGAAAAAGCAAAACCCACATAAATATATGGTGTGAAATCATGGGCTTTAACGAAGTTGTATAATGTGCCGACACTGTGCTGAGTATATACACAAATAAAGAGCAAAGCAGAAGAAAGAGAAATAAGAAGTAGCGAGAAGTCCAACACTTTCCCAAATTACCTAGTCCGTTGTTTCAAAAATATTTTAATATACATGCTAATTTGTTTTGTTAATACTACTAGCTTCTCTCAGTCTGCTGAAATGAAACGTTTTGTGTCATTGTGTGTTTCTTGCCGGATCTTTTCGGTTTATGTCTTCTACTCGAGGAACCACTTTGAAGAGAATGACGTACAGGGTATGATTACCCTTAGTACTTTGTTTCAAATTTTTGTTTTACTTTTTCATAAAATAAAAGAAGACATGTCTTCAAGAAGCACAGGGTCCTGTACACAGCAGAGCCATTCACGAGAGAAGAGGGCAGAGGTATGCAGAGAAAGCTAAACCACACATGAACAAGTAAGGAAAGGAGGCAGTGGAGAGTTTCACTGAAGAAGTAACATTTTGCTGGAATCTTGACACACATGCAGGATTTTATGAGAAAAGGAGGAAAAGGAACAGGAATAACATTCAAAATATTCAATAACTAGGACTTCCCAGGCATTGACAAATTAAAACTCAGCGAGGTCTTAAAACTTTCACCTTCATCCTCCTGTGCTGGGTGTTTTGACATTTTAGACTCAGCAGAAGGAAGGATCAAACCATCTTTGGGAAAAGAATGTATAGGGGTAATTTATACCCTTATATTAGAGCACTTTTATATCTTGAAAATCTGCACAGTCATGCTAGAGTACACTCATTAACTCTGCATCCAGAGTGAATGAGAAGCTTATGGAAAGAGAAAACCATCTGCAGAATAGAGGCTAAGAGATCATGAAAAGTCTTATCTGATTCAAGTTGCAGCCTTTTGGCAGGGAACAAGAAGGACGGGATGCAGGTAGTCAGGCAGAGGTCGCTCCCTGAAGAAAATCTTTACCCAGACTTAGATGATAAAACGCTGTTTTTAGCATGATAATAAGACATAGATGGCTTTTCTGCAGGAAAGATTCACAATTAGAGTAATATTACAGAAAGGTCATTTTGGCCTTTCAATGAGTCTTAGAGTTAGTGAGTACAAAAAAATAAAAGCTAAGAGACACTATAAAAAGGAAAAAAAAATGGAAGGCATGTTTCCAGTATCAGGGCTGATAAGCACTTCTGATCTCCTCCTGTGGACAACTAGAAACTATAAATTAAAGTGTTTGTATTTTTAACACGTTTCTAGGATCACAAGATAGAAATGGCAATTGTTAAAAAATAAACAAATCAGAAACCTTAACAGATCTAGGAGCAGACAGCTCTCTGAAAGCAAAGGGTGACATCTCTCCTGGGATCTAGCAGCTGACCCAGCCCAGACCCAGACCCAGACCCAGACCCAGCTCATAAAGCTTGAGCCCCAGCATTAGTTAAATAGGGTAGTGGTGCATTCCAATAGCTCAACATGCCCACTAAACCCAGTTACACCTAAAATCTTTCATTTTCCTCTCTGTATTTTGAGACTATCTTATTTTTAAATTATGTTTCTGTGTTATATCTTCCTGCTGAGTTGAATCCTTTTTTTGCATTTATGTAGCAATATCATTTAACGCTTTTTATTTCCTTAAAGTCTTTTCTATCTGATAGGAATATAGCACGTAGATCTTTATGTAGTATTTGTCAGATTTGTTTTCTTAATTTTGCTTCCAGCTTTTTGAGTCTTTACATTCGTTCAGTTCTTAAATGGAGCATAGCTACACATTTTCCAAATACATAGGAGAATCTATTTTAATTAGTGAGCTTAGTCTTCTCTATTTACTGTAATTAAGGATATATTTGGACATCTTCCTACTATCTTTGCACTCTCTATTTTCCTTACTGTTTATGGCTTTTCCTCCTTTCCTTATACTATTAGATTAATTAAAACAACATTTTGCAAGAAACTGAAATATTTTCCCCAAAATTTAAAGAATGGCTGAGCTGAAGCCAGTCAAAAGGCAGAGCAGCTCTCTGCTGTTCCTGTTCATTTGTCTAAAGCAGGAAAGATTCACAGGATAAAGGTCTTCCTGCCCCCATTTGCCTCCTTTTTGGCTCAAGACAGGAAATAAGTTCTCCTTTGAAAGGCTTTTTTGCTAAAGGACGGTGGCAGCAGAGGCTTTCCTCCTTCCTACAGTCGTCCCACTCTCAGAAGCCTGGGGGTGCTTTTCTCTTTATCCTGCTCACACTTCCCTGAAATGTATTGGTGTTGGTTGGAGATTTTATATCAACTAGGACACAAAGTCACTGCCTCGAGTCACTTTTGAACGGAGGCTTCTCCCACATGATGTGCACTGCACGCATTAGTGAACATCCTTGCTTCCCCTTGTTGACCAGTCTTTTGTTGCAGAAGGTCTGGCTCGACTATGAGATCATGAGGGCTGAGGATAATAATACTCCCCTGCAGTTTATATTTCATTTTTTCCCCTTTACTGATTTGGAAGTAATTTAGTGAAGATTCTTGCTGGTGTAATACAAAATGTAGGTTTGTCCTGCTTTTTAGCTCAGAGGTAATAAACTTTTGGAATTTCCCAAGCGACAGGAACATCTTTCGTTATTCATCATAAGCCCTTCCGATGGCACACGCATTTATTTGAATTGAATGATGTAGAATGGTGCTTTCAGTCTCCAGATGTGCCTGGTCAACAAAATGACCAAGTGATTGGAGGGTTGGGACTCTCAGCCCTACTCACCTTAGGGAAGACGAGATTAAGCTCTGTGAGAACTGACACGCGAGATTTAGTGAGTGTTGGAGGTGGTGCTGTGAAGGTACAGAAGCTCTGTCTGCCTCACACGGTACCTTGCCTGGTGCGTCACACCCACCTAGCTGTTCCCATCTAGTTGCTGGCTTTATAATAAATAATTAAGTATAAATTCAAAGTTTCCCTGAGTTCTGTGAGGAATTCTAGCAAATTATTGTACTTGAAAAGCAGTCTTGGACTTCTGATTTGTAACCAATTGGGAAGCCTGAGAGGCATGGTTCAGTCAAAGGGAGTGAGCTCTTAAATCTGCGGAATCTCATACTAACTCCAGGTGGCATCAGAATTGACTTCAGTTGTGTTGAATACTTTTTGGACACTGAGTGTGTGACCAGAGAATTGGAGAATTGGTTGTTAGGTTGGAAAGTGCCCTCCCAACTTTCAAACGTTATCATGCATAATTACTGAGATCTAAAAATAACTCCAAAATAAAGCCTTTAGGACAAAAATTCTAATTATCTTCCTTATGATTTGCATGACACCATTGTTTTGTTTTGTCTGGTCTTTTTGAGACAGGGTCTTTGTGTAGTTCAGACTGGCCTTGGGCTCATTTTGTGGCCCAGGCTGGTCTCGAACTCACAATGATCCTCCTTCCTCAGCCTCCTGAAGTTGGGATTACAGGCGTGCACCACCACACCTGGCTTCATGACACCATTGTCTAGCATTTTATTCCTATTCCTGATTTCTAATTAATAATTATTGTCATTTCTGTTAGTCATGTGACATTTGTTTAAATGGACCTAGATTACTATTATTGCTGCATTAGTGCTTTTTATGCTGTAACCCTCCTCCTGAGATCATTTTCTTTAATCTTAAAATCCTTTTCTTTCAGAATCTTCTTAATTAAGTTTCTGATAATAAATGTTCTCAGTTTTGTTTGGTTAATACCATGTAAAATGGTGTATGGAGGGCTAGTGGTGGGGGCTGGTAAAAATAATTTACCAATAGACCAGTAATATAGAAAAGAAGAAAATTTATTTTTGCTGGGCTACACTGTCAGGGAGACAGAGGGAGTTTCCATGAGAGAAATCACACACTCAAAGGTGAGAAACTGGGACCTGTCTAAGCATTTAAGAAGGGTCTATTAGCCAAAGAATGATCTTTTCCTGGATCACTGAGCACCTTGTAGATCTTCCTGGAACATCTGTATTGAGTTTATAATTATGCTTACAGTTGTAATTCCAACAAAGCTACTTTCATAGACTTATAGTTTAAAAAATGAAATGATAAAGAAGTCTATGCAGATCTCTTAGAAAGGATAAATCCAGGATGCTTTGGGAAGAAATGAATAGGCCTCACATCAAGGATTGTTACTGTCTTAAGACTACCTACTTCCCAAGAGCAAGATGAGCAGAATGTCTTCACCTGAGTTCCTTTGTTTAGGATTTTGATTGGAATTTAGGAAATATTTTATTGTTGCCATTGGATGGCCAGTAACATTTCCCTTGATTGGTTGGGTTTGTAGGCAGTGATAATCCAGTAACTGACAGTTAACAGGACACTAGTAGTCTAAACTTTATAATAACAAAACAGTTTTTAAATAACATCTGTATTTTCTGAGAATTAGGTGTGTTCTTTAAACAAGACATTGGCAGGAGAACTATTATGTAAATGAGAAACAAATGCTGTGAAGTGGGATAGAAAAATAACAAATGGAAAATTTTAAATTTTTGCTTCAAGACATGATCAGAAGAACAGGGAATTTTTATAACTACCCTATAAAAAACCTGTCCATCTTGTAGCCACAGAGCTGATGTAATTTAAAAATGAGATAGATACTTAGATCTGGAGTTGCTCAGGCACAACAAAAATAGAATTCACAGCCTTGCCCAATCTCCTGTGACAAATGGGGCACTGGCTGTGAAAGAGTGGGAGCCTGTGACTTGGGCCAATCCAGATAAACATGAAAACCCCAAACTCTCCCAAACCAATGAATGTTGGGAACCACTACAAAGTGGCTCCGGGCAGGACTGAATATTAACCAATTGGCTTTCCATGTTTACTTGAGTTGTCTGAAGCTCAGGCAACTTTCTGACAAGATAAGACCGCAGCTGAGGGCGTCTGGCTCCGACCAACTAGCCACAGGAGACTTAGAGCTGCGGGCTCCACACTCCTGCAATAAACACCCACCTAAAGGTAAGGCAGCTCTCCTGACTGACATAACTTACTACTTGGAAAATGCTTCCAAGGTCCTGCGAAATTCTCATGTTTTTCTTGAGTCTCCTCTTCCTTGGTTTGAAAACCAGATAAATATGGGTCACTCCAAGAAGTCTTGGGCTAAACTCAGAGAATAAGCTGTATGAGAATTAGTCCCTCCCAGAACCCTAAAATCATATTCCACTGTCTCATTTTTATTTAAGCCTTTGCCATGCACTCACTTGGGAGATTGCAGGCCTGATCAGCCTGCAATAAATTAGGGTTATTTAACCCAGTTTTTGATAAATGAATCTTTCTTGTCAGCAGAAACAAACCATTCCACCTGTGTGGATTCCATGGTCTTGTCTTATGCACAAGTGGAGTCCTTCCTATAACAATAGTATTTACACAGCAAAAGCCAACTTTCTAATTTTTTAACAGTAGACATGTAAGAAGTATGCGGGGATAGACCCTGATGAAAAAAGAAGGGACATCATTTTATCTTGAGAAGAGTTTATCAGTCTTGATGGACTTTCCAGAAATGATCAGCTCAACATGATGGCACCAGCAGCTGGGAATTATTTCATAATACTTAATGGGTTTTTTAAAAAAGCAACATAGGAAACATTTGGGGGTACCATTTTGTTGCATTTATAAAATATCCATAGGCTCTCTACAGTGTTAAAATTTTCAGAGGAATAAAACATGCAAGAGAGATTTTATTCAAGACTAGCACAATAGAAGAGAAAGATTAAACTCAGCTCCACAGAAACAAAAGGTAGGAGAATTTTAAGAAGTTGTGTGAACTACTGGAAAAGTACTAGAGGGCTGAAGAAAGGAGGTTTCTCAGTGTGTGTATGTTATTTCTCTTCTACTTGCTTTATGTTCACACTTTGGCTCCCATCCTTTGGCAGGGGCTGCAAGATGAAGGGGTAACTATTTCATGAATTACATGTAAAACAGAGGTGTCCAAGATCATGGGGAAAGATGTTCCTGGATTGTAAAGCCAGCAGAAGGCTGGAGAAGGCTTACATCTCTAGGGGACAGAGGAAGCATTTATAATTGCAAGTTCTTAAAGACACATGCTCTAAGCAAAGGGAGATCAGGATTCCCTTGTCGGGAATAAACTTGCCTGAAATTTAGGTTTGCTGAGAGCAGGAGCGGGGTTAGTTGGTCCTCAGCAAGAGCAGCTAGGTGTCTTGCTACTTGTAGGCTGTGAGTAAACACTCTATTCACTTAGAAGCCCACAGACCTGATGAGGTAAAAAACATGTCTAGAGAAAATTGTGTGCTATAGAAATCAAGCATCATTAGCAGAATCTCTGTAGAGTTTTCCAAGATTTTGTAGCAAAGCTACCCCCTCACCAGAAAAGAGTTCTTTTGAGAAAGAATGTCTGACAGTGCCAAGTTTTGGTGGACACTAAATGCCTAACAGAAAGCTCAAGAGTGGATATGTGTTCTAGGTTCTTCCTCTTGAACTGTCTGTCAACCGACCACAAAGATTCAAAATCAGGCTTTCCCAGCAGCACAGCGCTGTGATGAGAGGACCAAGACCGGATCTGAGGGCTGGCTTTGTTTAATTCAGTGTCTGTGATACTTAAATGTAGTGGCACATGATTTATTAGTGTCAAACAGTAATGGAATTTTAAACCACAGTGCCTGAAGTTCTTGTTAATAATAAATTAAATCATTATGCTCAGTGAATTGTGAAGAACAAATTAATTATAATAATAAAGTACTTAATAGATTATCCCATTTTTCAAAGTCTGGCACATTTAAAGAAAACTACTTCTAGAAGTTAAAAACCAATTTTCCTTAGTTTTTGAGGTTCACAGCCACTTCAATTTTATAAGACCTATGTAAGTTCCAAGTATGGCTTCTTCTTCAAAGATTTTGCCCTATCTGCATTACCATTAGCAATAATTCCGACAGTTTAAAGAACTCTTATGAAATGTGTATGCTTTCAGGCAGTGATAACGCTCAGCAGTAATCAACTGACCATGGCCTGAAAACTCCAAGTTTGTGAGCTGAAACAAACCTTTACTGTATCTATACTGAATATCTCAGATATTTGTCACAGTCACAGAAAGCTGACTGATACAAGGCCCCTGGCACAACTTGGCACTTTTATGTTGGACTTTCCAGGATTCAGAACTATAGAAAACACATTCATTTTCTTTACTCCATGTTTGAATGAATTATTACCTACTGTGTGATCTTCTGTTATGGAAACACCAGATAAACTAAGATACCACCCATCGCTGCCTGTTTCCTATTGTGATTCTCTTGCTTTCTGTCACTTTTGTAGTCATGTCCACCTTGCTTATCCTGGAACAACCCAAGTGCATTCCTGTCTGAGTAAATTTACAGATGTTGTTACCCAAATGGGATTAAAAACAAGATGTGTTTGCCTTATGAACAAGCCCCACCCTGCTACCCTAGATCAAATAGCCATGTTTTTCTTCCACTACACCATTTTATTTCTCTCATTTCATTTTTCTCAATAGTTCTAGGTATCCCTAACACTGTATTTATTTTTTTTTTAATTATCTGACTTATGTTTGAAAATTTTAGCACCAGGTGTTTTGTCTGTTTTGTGTCTGGAGTTATCCTTTAAAATGTTAGCACGGGACAGGTTTGCAGCTGGCAGTACTTAGATGAGGGAACAAGGCAGAAGTGAAACTTGCCAGTGTAGCTGGAAAGACAGAGATAATTAAGTGGTAATGGAATGTCTCACTTCTCCCAGGAAGATGTGCTCCATGTGCAAAATATGAACATGAACATGATGCACATGGCTTAAAGATGGAGTAGTGGGGTGGAAGTGCACATCAAAGCAGGAGGATAGTAGAGAAAATGCCAGACCTTAACCAAAGAGCATAACTCCAGCTCTTCTCCATAATTTTTATAATGAAAATATAAGGTTTTTGCTTGTTTCTGCCATGAAAATCTCAGACTGCAGTGCCAGGCTCCACAAAAGCACACTGTTGCTAAAGCACATCAGAGACTAGACATGAGCAATGACCTCTCCTCTAAAAATCACTCAGTAAAACTCATCCAGAAATTCAGGTTCTCTCTAGACCAAGGTTGCTCAAAACTTGTATAAAAATAAGTGAATCGCTGCTATTCTTCCTTCATGGAACCACGCAGCATTGGCCACCCAAAAGGACCTTTGCAGATGGGGATGGTGATTTTTTTTTAACTATGTATACTTATTTTCATGCAAACAGAAGGGATGTCTGAGCTCTGCATATAATTGTATTAATGAGACTTTCTAGTTTCTGTATATGATGTGTTGATGTCTGACCTGTGCTGACTAGGAAGCGGTTGCCCTTGCAGGGCTGGCAGATTCCTAGAGAGAACAGCCCACAGCCCCACCTGCCCCCTCTGTGGATCCTTGTCCCTGCTCTAGTCACTGCATTGCTGAGCATCAGACAGCGAAGGGCAGGCCCTCACCCCTCACCCCTCTGAGATTATTCAAAGTAGCCAGTCCTAAACCTGCTTAGTCTGCTTACCCTGCTTACCTATTCCCTCCCCCAAAGTAAGTGCCCATTTTCCGAGAGCCTGTACCAACCACAAAATTCTGTCCCAGGAGCCTGCCTGGCAGAGTATATCCCCCTCTTTGAAACTGTAAGTAATAAATTATCTTTTCAATGACAATTGCCTCCTAATATATTGGCCTTATTATGCATATATGAATGAAAACAAAACCATGAGTTCATTTTAAAATAATTTATTGTTTGTGCTTAAAAACTGAACTATCAGAATTTGACAATTATACTTTGATATGTATACTTTTTGAGTGAAATCCTTTTCCTCTAATGTTGCATTGGCTGTAGAAAAGTGAGCACAGGTGATTACTGGCAGTGCCTCCTGCTGACACAAGTTGAAATCCTGACAATGCTGCTTTGAACTTACCTCACCCAAAAGCCAGACTCTTTTATCCGCGAATCTGCTCAGTGGTTGCACCAGCGTCTCTCCGGTGACTTTTGTGTCACCTTTTCCTTCACCTAAATCCTTGCTTTCTGTCACTAGCAGATACATCTTTTTAGCACCACTCCCAATTATACCCCTCCCTGCTACTCCAGTACTTCCCACTCCACCCTCAGCCCAGCCCCAGGGCGCCCCCTACAGTTCAGCTTGTGATTGTTATGGGCAGGCAGGAGACGGGCGGGGATTTGAATTACTGGATGAATCAGATACAGTACCGGCAGAAATGACTGAAAATCAATTCAGAATTTATTAAAATTCACGCACTCTGCGACTTCGGGCCTGAGTCTGCCCAACAATTCTCTGAGGAGACAGAAAAGCTGGAAAGATATCACACATGCTACATTGCTTTCTGTGTCTGTAAATTGAGCAGCGGTGGGTGGTTAGAAAGGGCAAGTTCGTGCGCCACATAAAGCCAACTACAAATTACGACTCTGTCTCTTTATTTTTTTTAACCAAAAATGAAGACAAATGTCTTCACCATCAGAATTTTGGATTTAAGTATTAGTTTGTGTGTTATGCTAACATGAAATAGTGACTCGCACTAATGATTTCCTCCTACTATAATAAGAAGATTCCAAGATCCTTTGAACTCAACCAAGTCACATGACGACTGCCCTTTTGTGTAGGCCTGTGGATTCTGATTCCGCTTAGACACTCAGAACCTGTCAGCGTTGCGCGGTGGCTTGAATCTGTGGTGGCTCCCAAGGCCCCCGTGTTGAAGGCTTAGTTCCCAGCCTGGGCGGCTATCTGAAGACGGTGATGGGCGGAACCTTTAAGAGGAGGGTCCTAGTTGAAGACAGTTACATCATCGGAGTTACTCCATTTTCCTATCCTCTTCCGGTGTCCCTTCTGCTTTCAAACCACCATAGGGCAAACAACTTTGTCCCTCCACACACTTCCTGTCATGATGTTCTGCCCATCGCTGACCCCAAATAATGATGGACCCACCCAACCTTGAACTGGAAATACTTAAAACTGTGAGACAGAATAAGCCTTTTCTCCATATAAACTTTTTTTCAGGTATTTTGCCACAGGGATCAAAAGCTGACTAGTACAGAATATGAAAGACACACCCCCGAAAAGATACATCCCTCCGTTTCTACACCTTTGATTGGTCTTTGGCAATCTACACAGAAAGATGATAAACACCTAGAAAGATGTTAACAGGTCACTGGGCATGGTGATAACCTCATCATTATCTGAATCATTTGCAGCGGACATCTCAGTGAAATAGCTGAGACCACACCATATAAAGGGTTCTACTGTGGCCTCTCAGAAATGCATTTAAAAATGCTTCTACTCATCAATTTGTTTGGATGGTTTTAATTAAACTGATTCGAGTGAAATTTAGCAGAACTGTCCCGTGTTTTGGCTAAGTTAACAGGTGGTTTCTTTGCTTCATATTTCTCATGGAGGCAATAATGGTGCTTAACTTAAATATTTGCTAAGCAGATTGAAAGAAATTCATAAGGAGAACTTTAAACACAGCCTGGAGCTTAGTAACTGTTCAATTAATATTAGCTATTAATATACATGCTCTCTGCTATGGATTCACAGCATCTGGATTTCTTAAAGCCTTTCTGAGTCATAAATGAGATTTCTAGGTTATTAAAATATAGGTTAAATTCTGAGCCATCTAAAGGACCTAAATAGAGTCAGTAAGTCAGCCACTGTTCTCTACATGGCCTCTGTGTACAAAGCCAAATAATTAGATATGGAAGAAAAATATCAGAAATAAAAACACACTGTCTATCCTTAAACCACACCCAAGTTAACTGCCAGACTTCCCAGCCCCAGAACAGTTTTATTAGGTGGAAAGAGTTGTGAAAGATAAGATTCTCAGGTCTTGTGGTTGTGATCTGCCTAGGGAAATGCCGTTGTTTTCCTATCCTGTAGGAAGTACCAGTCTCTCTGATTCTAGGGTCTGGTGTCAGTAAAGTATGACTTTCCACTTAGCAAATGTAATTTCATCATAAAGTAAAAAGACATAGTCTTTTGAAATTATTTGGGTTGGATTCAAATTCTATCTCTGCTCTTTGTTTTTCTACATAACGTGTGCACAGCCACAGCATCCTGGAGTAGGTGTCATCAGGTGGACAGGAACACTTCCTGCTGGTGCAGTACTAATTATCAAATACAATTACGTACACTGAAAGTGTACAACATGATGCTTTTGTACACATTTACATTATGAAAATATTACCACAGTCAAATTAGCCAACACATTTATCAGTTCAGTTACTTTTCCTAATAAGGATACTTAAAATTTATTATCTTTCCAGATTTCAAGTATATGACACAAAAGAAATAAAATGAAATAAATCTACTCTGTGTCTCTTTGTTGATGCTTTTCGGGTTTTTTTTTTTTCTGTTGTTGATGTAGTTCTTTGTCTGTATCTTTGTTCCTGAATATACACTTCGAGGTTATCAATTTGTAAAGCAACAACCATTGTTGATTCCCTGTCACCTGGTCTGTAGATCAGTTTTGATTGTATTATTCTTATGCTACTTTGTGTCTGTTTGTTAATATGTCTTTGTTCCTTTACTTTTAAAATAATTTTAAAAATTAATTAATTAATTAATTAATGAAACTATTTTTAAAAAGTATATGACACGGCATTAACTAGAGTCACCACACTGTATACGTCATGCCTTAGAATTTGGTCATCTGGTGATGGAACATTTACACAACATCTTTACATTTTCCTATCCTTGAACCTTAATAGCTACAATTATACTGTTTCTATGAGTTGAACATTTTGGGAGTATACATATAAGTGAGCTCTTACCTTATTTATCTTTCTCTGCCTTATAAAGGGTTTAGTAAATAATGCTAAGCATGTTCATATACTGGGCTAGATACTGGAGAAACAACAAGAAAGGAAACAAGAGTTTATACCCCAGTCAATGAGTTAACTCAAGTAAACAAACTTAAGAAAATAACTCAGGTACAATTGTTGTCAGAACCATCATGAAAAATAGGGCAGAAACATTAGGAAGTATGTGTCTGAAGCAGGGCCAGGCAACAGGGTTGCAGGGTTTGCTTATCTTTATTACTTAAATGTATTAGTGCATTTTAGGTATACATGATGATCACATTCATCATAGGGAATTAGTACCTGTACATGACATAACTTGATTCTTTTTGTCCCATTCTCCTACCCTCCCTTCAACCTCTCTGCCCCTCATTTACAAAATCTTTGTTTCCATTTTTCCTTCTTTTCTTATTTTTTTCTTTTCCCTTCCTTCCTTTCCCTCTCCCCATCCCTAGTTCCCCTCCTATTTGAACACTTTCTGCCTCACAATATCTATTATATATTTTGGTCCTTATTTACACTTTTGATTTCTCACACCAGAAAAACAATCTGATATTTACACGAGTGTCCAATTTATTTCACTTAAAAGTGTGGTCTCAAAGTGTGTCAATTTAGCTACAAATGCTTCAAGCTTATCCTTCTTTATGGCAGAGTAGTACTCTATCATTTACAAAAACCCACATCTTCTTTATTCATTAATCAACTAATTGGCATTTGGGCTGTTTCCAAAATTTACTTATTAGAAACTGTGCCTCTATAAACATGGATTTGCATATATTGCTGTAGTATGATGCTTTTAATACTTTTGGGAAAATACAAAGAAGGGAATACCTTGGTTGAATGGAACCTCCAGTTCTAGTTTTATTAGAAATCTCCACACTGATTTCCATAGTAGTTGCACCAGTCTACACGTCCACTAACAGGGGGAAAGGGTTCCTTTTCCTCCACAGTGCAGCCAGCCTTTGTTATTGGTTGATTTCTCCATGAGAGCCATTCTTTGTGGAGTGAGCATGGTTTTAATTTGCATTTCTCAAATAACCAATGATACCGAACATTTTTCATACATTTATTTGCCTTTTTTACTTCTTCATCTAAGAAGTGTCTATTTCAGATACCCATTTTTGAATGGTTCTTTAAGTCTGGGGTGTGTGAATTTTTTGAGTTCTTTATATATTCTAGATAGTAGTCCTTTATCCGAGAAACAGCTGGCGAAACTTTTTTCCTACACTGTGTGTTGTCTCTTTGCTCTGTTGGCAGTTTCTCTTGCTGTAAAAAAACTGTTTAATAAGATGAGATCCTGGTAGTTGGTTCTTTGTGATATTTCATTTCCTGTGGAACTGGAGTTTTGTTCATAAAGTCTGCCTACACTCTTCAAGGGTCCTACCTATTTTATCTTTTAGTAGAGTTAGTGCTTCTCTTTTAATATTTAGATCCTTGATCTACTTTTATTTTAATTTAGTGCACCATTAAAGATATGGATGTAGTTTTAATCTTTGGTATGTAGAGAGACAGTTTTTCCAGCACCGTTTATAAAAGAGGTTGTATTTCTTCCAGTAAAGGTGTTTGGCCCCTCAGTCAAAGATAAGGTGGGTAAGAGTGTGTAGAGTTGTTTCTGCATCTTCTAATCAGTTCCACTGATCCTCGAGTCTGTTTTCTTTGGCACTAGCATGTTGTTTTTATCACAGTAGCTTTGTGGTATAATTTCAAGTTGGGAATTGTGATACCTCCTGCCTTGCCTTTCTTTGTTGCCCAGAACTGCCTTTGGTGTTCTAAGTTTCATCCGGTCCCAAATAATTTTAGAGGTGTTTTCTCTAGTTCTGTGGTACATGCTGTTGGAATTTTAATTGAGATTCCATCAAATCTGTATAATAATGTTGGAAATATGGCCATTTTCACTATGTTTGTTCTTCCTACCCAAGACCAAGGGATGCATTTCCATTTTCTAATAACCTCTTCGGTTTTCTTCTCTCAGTACTATAGTTTTCACCACTGAGGTCTTCTACCTCCTTTGTTAGCTTGATTCCTAATATTGCATTTTTTTGGATGCTATTGTGAAAGGTGAGGTTTCCCTCATTTCTCTCTCAGGGAGTTTGCTTGTGTACAGGAAGGCCATTGGTTTTTGAGTGTGGGTAGTGTATCCAGCTACGCTACTGAATTTGGTTATTAAATCAAAAAGTCTTTTGGTGGAGTTTTTGGGGTCTTCTATGTAGAGTATCCTGTCATCCACAAGCAATGATTTAACTTCATCCTTTCTTATCTTTATTCCTTTTCTTTTTTCACTTATCTAATTGTTCTGGCTAATGTTTCCAGAACTATATTGAATAAGAGTGGTGACAGTGGACGTTCTTGTTTTGTTTCTGATTCTAGAGTGAAAGCTTTCAGTTTTTCTCCATTTAGTATGTTAGCTATTGGTTTGTCATAGATGTCATAGATGTTATCAGATTGAGATAAAGAATATCTATTCCAATTTTCTGTTGGGTTTTTAACATGAATGGATGTTGACATTGTCATACACTTTTTTTCATCTATGGAGATGGTCATATGGTTTTTGTCCATGGCCCTGTTAATATGTATTATATTGATTCATTTGTGTATGTTGAATCATCCCATTTCTGGGATGAATCTTTCTTAGTCATTGTATGTAATCTTCTTGATGATTTGCTGCTTTTTGTTTGCCAGTATCTTATAGAGGATTTTTGCATACATATTCATTGTGGAAATTGGCATATAGTTCTCTTTCTTGGTTGGGTCCTTTGATTTTGATATTAGGATCATGCTTACTTCCAGAAATGAGTTTAGGAGTATTGCTACCCTCTCAATTTCATTAAACAGTTTGAGAAATAGCAGAACTAGGTCTTCTCTACATTTCTTGTAGAATTCATCAGGGAATCCATCAGAGCCTGGGCTTTTTTTGATTGGTAGGTTTTTAATTCCATCTTCAATTTCATTGACTAATACGGGTTTATTTAGAATTTTTTTCTCTTTTTTATTTTAAATAAAAAGAACAAAAGCAAAATAACAACAACATAGACAAAAGCAAAGCAAAAACAATAAAAATATACAGAGTTTCAAAACAAAATGATAAGAATTAACAGTGGTTGTCATATTATAGATTGCTATTTTCAACAAAGTTGCTCAGATTACCAGATATAAGAACACAAGATTGATCAAACCATTGAAGAGAAGAAAAAATAATTTTAAAAAAATTAGAAATGATACAAAGTTTCACTAGACAAGATGGCAGGAATTCATCTTCACTCAGCTTTGGTAATTCACAGGTATCTAGGAATCTGTCCATTTCTTTCATTTTCCATCTTGTCAGAATATAAATTTTCTAGTAGGTATGGAGGATCTTCTGGATTTCTCCAGGATCTGTTGCAATTTCACCTTTTTCATTCCTAATTGCATAAATTAGGAATTTTTTCTTTTCTCTTTCCTTTTTTTGACAAGGTTGGCTAAAGACTGTTGATTTTATTAAATCTTTCAAAGAACCAATTGATTCATTCACTTTTTGAATTGTTTTCTTAGTCTCCACTGCATTAATTTCTTCTCTGAGTTTTATAGCTTCCTGCCTGACACAAGCTTTGAGCTTGACTTGCTTTTATTGCTTTAGAAACTTGAGGTTCAACATTAAACTGTACATTTGAGCTCGCTCTGTTTTCCTGGTGTGAATATTCGCCGCTGTAAATTACCCTCATAGGACTATCTCCGTTGTGTCCATACATTCAGGCATGTTGTACTGGCATCATCATTTAATTGTAGAAACTGTCTAATTGCTTCTTTAATCGCATCTGTGACCCACTTGTTCAGGAGGGAGTTATTTAATTTACATGTGTTTGTGAAGTTCTTGTGATTTCCCTTGCCATTGATTTCCAATTTCATTGCACTATAATCTGATAATAGGCATGGCATAACTTCAGTTTATTTGCACTTACTTAAGCAGGTTCTATGAGCTGCTATGTGGTCCCTTTTGGAGAACATACCATGTGTATGACAAAAGTGTGTGCTCTGATGTTATTGGGTGGAACATTCTGTAGACATCTACTAAGTCCATTTGTTCAAAAGTTTGATTCAGTTCTAATATTTCTTTGTGGACTTTTTGTCTAGTTGATCTGTCTGTGACAGGAGGGTACTGAGATTACATTACATCTGTCTCAGTGTTTATTTGATTTTTCATGTCTGCTACTATTTTTATATAAGTGGGTACACTGGTATTTGTAGCAAATCTATTTATGATGGTTATCTCTTCCTCCTGGATTTTTCGCTTTACCAAGAATTAAGTGGTAAGAGTGGTCAAAGATGAATACAAGATGAATACAGGACAAGGGCTAGGAGAGGCAAAATCAGAGTAGGTATGAGTCAGATGGGCACAGGGCTCACTTGTCATGCAAAGCCTGCTGGCTTTCCATCTGCAAAAGATGAGCCTTCTCTAAAGGATATGAGCAGAAGGATAATTTGATCTGTTTTAAAAGAATTAATCACATTCCAAATATTATGTGATAGTGTCTTGGTTACTTTTTTCTCATTGCTGAGACAAAATACCCAACACCCAAAATGAAGGAAGGAAGGTTTATTTAGCTTACAGTTGTGGAGATTTCAGTCCATACTTGGCTGCTTCAGAGGCAGAGTGGCACATGGAAGAGGGCAAACTTCATGGCAGCAGAGCACAGCAAAAACAACCAGAGCAAAAGGGGAGGAATGGCCGCAAGCAGCCTCTTCTCTTCCCTTACATTGTAAACGGGCTCCCCCCACCCAGGGGGCGTGTAGCTCTCACACAGTCTCCATGCACTCCTCTTCCACAGGCTCAGGATGTATACAAAGTAAGCACCCTGGCTTCCTGCTGAATCACATAGTTAACCTTTTAAACTTCCCAAATTGATACAATAAACAACATCCCAGAAGGGTAAGGGCATGTCCTTTTCACCCCAAGATCTACAACTGCTGAGTTACTCAGCTAAACCTCCAGACTCCCCAAGTTGACACAATGTATCAACCGTAACAGATAGAATACCTTACACTCCATGTACTTTCATGTGTTTTTGAGGTAATCTGTAATAAACAGTGAGAAGGAATTCTCCCATGCTCTAGGGAGAAAATTGAGGAATTGATTGAAGGTAGAAAGATAAATTAAATTATTTATACCTCTTCTTGTTCTTTGATTTTTCTAAATCATACCTGGAAAATAATTGGAAATCAGTAAATTGTCATGTATATACTCATAGACTAAGCTGTTAATGGTATGGATTTCTATACCAAGTAACATGAAACTTTCAAATTTTTTTGCTGGGGACAAATTGAGGCTAGGGTCTGTTCAAGGCCCTGCTCACCTTGCCTTGTCGGCCAGTCAGAATGCGGAAACTGCTGCTTTCTCCCAGCTATGGGTGACACCTCAATGGTCTGTGACGCAGTGGCACTCACAGGGCCAGAAGAGATCTCCTGAGGACAATACAGGAGGGACAAGTCCCCAAATGTCGTGAAGGATCTTAAGCTGTATCTTCTGTGATGTTGTGATACATCTTTTGTTCCTCATAATACTGCTTCATAGCTGTTCCACGCAGAGTGCCCTCCTCCTCCCCTTGTGCTTCTCACTGGCAACATGGAAGCAGGCCAGCTGAAAAAGTCTTCTTTGTTCATCTGAGGCTCTGACCACCCTGCTCCCCCTTTATGTATTCCTAATATTATCTCCATCTTTTACTTCATTCTCTGCCATTCTCCTCATATGGGCAGTTGGGACCTTGGCTAGGTCCCTGGAAATTCTTTGTTACTTTATACTTGAAAATCTCTCAAGTTTTTATGCTGTCCCTGAATTTAACAAACCATGCTGTCTTATTTCCTAAGCTGAATTATGTAGACCACTGTATCAGAACCAAAACTTTGGTACAAATCTCAAGTTAGATGGGAAAAATACAGATGTAGTTCAACCCAAGGCAAACACTGCAGAAAAATGAATTCAAGTTGCTTGTGGTTATTTAATTCTAATCATTTTCAGGGATGATGAAAAGGAAAACAGTAGTTATGGTTGATACATTGTGTCAACTTGGGAAGTCTAGAGGTTTGATTGAGTGACTCAGAAGGAAGCCGGGGTGCTTATTTTGTATACAGGCTGAACCTGTGGAAGAGAAGGGCACTGAGATTCTGTGAGAGCTATGCCCCCCTGGGTGGGGGTAGGCTGTTTACAACGTAATGGAAGGAAAGAGGCTGCTTGCAGCCATTCCTCCCTTTTTGCTGATTGTTTTGCTGTGCTCTGCTGCCATGAACAGTTTGCCCTCTGCCATGGGCCACTCTGCCTCTGAGCCAGCCAACTATGGACTGAGACCTCCACAAACTGTAAGCTAAACAAACCTTTCCTTCCTTCATTTTGGGCATTGGGTATTTTGTCTCAGCAATGAGAAGAAAGTAACCAAGTACAAAAGAGTCACAAATTTGCTCGAGTTTGTTTTGGAACCTCAGGTTTTAAAACCACATTTGCAAGACCAAGTCTCTGCTTTCCATTCAACCCAGGAGGCACTTGTACAAGCCCCTGATGGAAAGACCCAGATCGGCTGAGGCTGCCCAAATTGTAGCTACGAGAACAGAATACAAGCTAGTAAAATTGATGACAAATAACCACCAAAACGCCCTGGTAATAAGATAAAATGGGAACCTACTAAAAACTAGCCCATTCAGTCCAATGTGATTAGTTTTGTAAAGAATAGCTGATCTTAACAATGAAAACAATGCATTAAAATTGATTTATGTGCTTTACCACTGCTTCCTCTTTCAGGACTTTTTGCAGAAAAAATCCAGGAAAAGATGACCATTTAAGACTTTTTTTGAAACCCCTTACGGTGAAGTACATTAGGTTACACAGTCAGTGTGAAAAAAACAATGCAACAAGCATTCCAATTTATTTGGATACTCCAGGTCATCACCCAAAGTCTCAGAGAGCTTGTAGTTCATTCACCATAAGACAAAACTGTGGACATTTTTGTGATCTACACTATCATATTTTTGAGTGTCTCAGAGAGAGATCATAACAAAAGAGATTTCTGTATTGTATTTAGTGGGACATATTGCCCAAAATGTACTGATTGATAGCAGGTCTTTCTCTTCTTTTGATAGATGAAACTATTTTAAGACTTTTAGTAAGGTCAGTTGCTCCACTGATGGACATGCAGTTCCAGAAACGGAGAGCATATTTTAAGTGTCTTGTTCCCATACTTTGAAGATGGGAACTTAAAAACAGAAAAAAATGACATGCCAGGGGAAAAACTTCCCTGATCACTGGGCTATTAATTCCATTGCATGCCTACAGTAATTTTATCACTAAAGGCTTCCTCTTGGGATCCTTCCTCTTGGGGTACCACAGAAGATCAGGCATCAAGTTTTCCCACAAGTGTTCGTTTTCACAAGTGTACTTTGTGTTCAGACATTGCCTATTATTTACTCAAAATAGAGCAAAAGAGGAATGAGATTTCTCACCCTTCTATAAAACAGGCAGCTACAGAAAATATCATTAAAATCTCAATTTTAGAACCACTCAAAAAGCCCTGAAAGTTCATCAGCTCAAAAACAAAACACCATAACTAAAAATTCATAGAATATGACATACTGTCTAGTACAGAATGAGCATGCAGTGATCCCTGATATCCTTCTTAGGACAGCACTAGAAGACAGTCTCTAGCCTAATGACCCAAGAGCCAAGGACACTGTCTCATTTTGCCAAAAGCTCAAATATATAATTCAGACACACACAATGTATTCCCTTTTATATGTATATTTTCATGAAAAAGTATTTCCAGAATTTGTCAGAAAGAATGAGAATAATAAAGGTCAACCAAAACACTATTTTAAAAAACAAATGAACACAGCATGGCAGTGCACATTTGTAATCCCAATACTTGGGAAGCTGAGACAGAAAGATTACAAGCTCAGGGCCAAACCTGGTTACATAGAAAGTTCAAGATCAACCCAGACTGCATAGGAAAAAAGGCAAGAGTGATTTATTTATCAAGTACTGTATTCATAACTGCAGCAAAACTACACTACCAGAGTGTATAACTATTGCTATAGTTAGATGACACCATGGTAAAGTTGAAAAAATACTGAAATATATCTGAGTGTGTACAAATACTTAGTAAATTAGAAAGGCAGCACTTCAAATCACAGGATAATTATCCAGCAGGTGTGATTGATAGAATCCCTATGTTAGAGAAAATGTAGTTCCTTGTGTCTGATGTATGCCACCCCAAATTCCATATGTGAGTTCATACACGGGGTTGGGGAGAGAGAGAGAGAAGGAAGCAAAGCAGAGACTAGGAGGAAAGAAAGTGAAAGAATTCCTAGGCCAAACACCAAACATAAAAGTCATAAAACTAATTTTTGTCTCTGCCATTTTGACAAATACCTAGCTAGGAGGAGAAAGGTTTATTTTAACTCAGTTTCACAGTTTTCGTTCCATAGTTACCTCTTTCCATTGGTTTTAGACCTATGGCAAGGCAGAACAATAGTGGAAGTTCATGACAGAGAAATTGTAGCTGCTCACTGTTTGATAGCTAAGAATCAGAGAGGGAGGAGAGCTAGAAACAGAAAGAGGAAAGGGCCAGAGACCAAGTAGAGTCCCCAAGGTCACCACGCCCTGAACAACTTGCTCCAACTGCATCCCAGTTTCTTTTCCCATAAGTACTCACGATACCAACAAAGGATGGTCTCAACCATGGCTTATTCCACTGTAGAAGTCACTGTCCTTATGATGTAACCACTTCAAAACTCGTATCAGCTGGCCGTCAGTCTTTCAACACAATGAACCTTTCGGGGAGCATTTTAGATCACAACCATGACAATAATGCACTTAAATAGATAACTCTATTGAATTTATTTCTGAAATAATTAATAAAAACAAACAGTAGCCAAGTGACAAATGACAAAAACAAAATAGTCAAGTGACAAATGAAAAAATTTACCACTTCTACATAAAGAATTTATCCCTCAGACATAGAAAGAACTCTTTATAGGTTAGTAAAAAATGGATGAATACTGCATCAAAAAACAAGTAGAGGATGTTTACTTTTCCATTCATTCATCCAGTAGTTATTTGTAAATCACTTATAACAGCACCAAAGAAAATACACAGCATACATTAATAGACCAGAACCCCCCAGTATTGTGGAAGATAAAATTTAAACCAAGTGTTGCCGTGGAGTAAGAAGTGATTACATTGCGCAGAGTATCAAAAATGTCTCTTGTAATCCAGTAACTAACAAAAGATGAAACCAAATGGCCAATTTATAAGCACTTCATAGGAAATAGAAGAAATGCAAAGAAATAAAACCTTTATAAGTCCTTTCCTGCCAAAGTAGACATAATGGAAAGGAAATGTAAAATCCAGGACTGTCACATGATAAGGAAATTAGCACTTCTATATGGAAAGAAAATTAACTTTCAAATAAATTTAAACTTTCTGTAGGAAGCAAAAGAGGTAATATCATGCAGATGTGTTTTCCTAAAACCCTAAATAATAAGAAATCTTCCAGCAAGGAAAGAACAAAGCTAGGTACCCCTCATCTTAATATCTCCATGGACTCCACTTTTCCATCGCAGTCTTGTTTTATATCATTATTTTACAATGTTTATAAAATTTTATAGATTAGGGTTTTTTAATTAGTTTCTTGACCTAGCACATGATGTCATGTGTTTTTCTGCGTAGCAATGGACCTATTATTCCACTGAGTCAGCAAGGTGCCAGTTTACCTCCATTCAGTCTCTGAATCTGTGGTCAGCTGCTAATGGCAAAATTGACAGTTCTACCTCTGCTATAAGTTCTTCACCAGCCACATCCCATAACAACCAACGATGACCTAAAACATCTAACAGACCTTTAACTAGAAATTTCAAACTTTTAAAGGATACTTTTTGAAAGATGGATTTTTATATCTTACTATTACAATAAACTCATATATAATGCATTTGCCACAGTATAGTCATAGACTAAAGCGTCATGTTATGGTCGATTCATTGTGTCAACCTGAGAAGTTTAGAAGCTTAACTAACTAACTCAGCAGTTCTGCATCCCAGGGTGTAGAGGACACGCCTTATCACTCTAAGATGTTGTTCACTGTGTCCATTTGAGAAGTTTAAGTCATTTAAGTAACTCAGCCAGGGGCCAAGGGCCTCATTTTGTGAACATCCTGAGCCTGTGCAAGAAGAAGGCACAGAGAGGGTGTGGGTGTAAAGGACCACCATAGGGTGCAGAACCTGCATACAATATAAGGGGAGATAAGAAGTTGGCTCTCTGACCCCCTAGCTTTTGTTGCTTTTGCTGTCTTCTGCTGCCTTGAACTGTTGGCCCCCTGCCATGCCACCCTGCCTTGGAGCCAGCTGATTATAGATTTAAACCTCCACGAACTGTGAGCTAAATAAACCTTTCCTCCTTTACCTTTAGGTAGTTGGCATTTTGTCTGAGCCATGAGAGAAAAGTAACAAAGACACATCATAATTGGTCATTTTTTTCAAAAAGAAATCTACAATAAGAAGACAAAAGACATGCATCTGTACTTCTTCACCAGTGTTGACAGTCACACAAAATCCAATTGGATAGTTATAAAATTACATGAAATTTAAGACTTTCTTTGGTTTTTTTAACCTAATAACAAATACAGAATTTATATGCCAGTAGAAAAGCACATTTTTGACTGTCATGTCATAATTTTTTAAATGACTTAAATAAGCAGAAAATAATATGGGGTGACATTTCTTTTGTCATTAATTAGCATTGGGAGGTTCATACAAAACATTGTTAAAACTGGAACAAATGAGTATTAGAACATTTAATGTGGGAGGTTTGCTGTAGAGCTGGCTGAAAATTAAAAATAATGTCTCAGCTTATGGTATTTGCTAAATTCTGCTTTAAGAATTCAACAGCTTTTTCTGAGCTATTAAAAGAAAAATGTGCTGAAGAAGGTACACTACCAAGTAAAAAACACATTCTAAAAAATCTGTAAATGTAATAACTGCTGGTATAACTGACTTAAGTAGCTTCTTTACAAAAAACTGTTGTGGACAAAATAACAGGTGCAGCAGCATATTTTAAATTAACTTATTATATTAGCGGGTAGATTTTTTCAGCACATGAATTGAAACCAGACTTTTATGGTATTCCAGGATGTGACTCATGTCATTTATTTTATGATTTCAATAGGTCTTTAAATTATAGTGGAGCCTATACAGTATCAGCTAATCAAATAAATAGGAAATTTAGTAAAAAAAATAATTACCAAAAAGTCTTTTATGTGATAGAGTACATGTTATAGTGTCCATGTTATGGTCATTTTAAGCAGTACTTAAAATACTGATCAAGCAAACATAAGCATGCATTGCTCATTGTCTTTACAAAATGACATAGTTCATTTGGCTTTAAATGTCTTTGCTGACATATTAAAGTCTATAATCTCTTGTCTAATAAAGATTTTCAAAGAGCAAAAACTCAACATTTAACCTGAAATCAACATACTAATAATGAATAAAAATAAATTGGAAAGTAGCTGATATTCCCAAGAAAATTGCACAAAGGAAAAAAATGTTTAAAATGATATTTTTGGAATGTTTCAGTCAGTAAGTGATTTTAATGTTCCATATAATGTAAATGTGGTGCCTAAAAATTGCTCTTATCTAAATGCTTAAACATTTAGAACTAAAATTTTTAAGCCACTTAAGAAATCTTTCATTAAGAGAATATACAGAGTCTACCAAAACTATACATACACACTTGAGAAAAAGAAAATGTGTATAAATATTTAATACTAAGGTTATTGAGATTAACGAGATTAATACAAGTTCCCTTTGGCCTCTGCAATTACAAGAGGCGCTCAGAGTGGTGACCGTGAGCTGCCAGACATGTGTTAGTACAGTGACTGCATCTTGGGTAACCTTGGGCACTGAGATTCCCGCACATGCAGTTTCAATATTTTCCCTAAGGGCCAGCAGTACAGTGGGTTCTCTGTAATATATAATGTATATTTCATTTTATACATCAAACATATTAAATATATATGAGTTCCAATTATGTGGTCTAAACATACATATGTACTTCATTTTACTTCAATCACACCTCAGTAAATTTGAAAAAACTAAAAATAATACATCAGCAGAAAGCATGAGACATAAATGGAAAAAATAATAAACTGAACTTAATGGTAAAAATTCTACTTTTCAATGCATACTTTATCAAAGAAGATATATATATATATATATATTTTTTTTTTTTTAAATCCTCACCACAGTAACAATAAATATTTCTATTTTGCCAAAAAACAAATGTTTTCTTTTGACACTTTACAAACTAACCCTTCCTCCACTCCTTCCCCAGGGAAAAAGTAGTTTTCTGCTACTATAAATTAGTCTTGAGATTGTATAATTTTAATTTAATTTTAATTTTAAATAAATTAAATCACACAATTTGTATTCCTTTTGGCACGACTAAGGCAAGTGATTTTTGCGGTCTGTCCGTGCTAATGCATCTGATGTTGGAAAAACACAAGCGGGGGGGTGGGAGAGGAGAAGGGAACCGAAATGTATTCCGTGCGTGTACCAACCCCCACCGGGCGTGTGAGCACTGCACACTGCAAACACGCACTAACAGAAGTAGGAAAAAACAGTGAATGAAAACACTTTTCACCGTACTCTTCTCAGCAGTGGTTCATAGAGGGTTAAGTGGCTTTTATTATATTACGGAAGAATCCTTTCTCGTTTTTAAATTTTAAAACATTAATAAATTACTTTTAGCAAATATCTGTTAGCGCCTATTAAAATCTTGCAAGCACTGGTTTGCCTACTGATAGGAAGCATCACACACATTGATTTCTTTATTTTAAGCTACTGGACCTTTACGTATGTGAATAGGCTGTGTGATCTGGAACTCCTGCTGGCAAAACTGCCCTTATAGTTTATTGTTCTTGCTAGATGGCTAAGCAAAAATTTGCCAGTACATTCTCAACGACCTTTGGCTCTCAGAACCGAGTTCTTGAGTGAAGCTACTTGTTTCCTCACTCTTGGTCCCATATAATTTTTCTAAATCTCTTTCAGAGCACTTTCTGCATCAGCCACCCTGCCTGCCTGAAGAAAGCTTTCGCACACAGAGAACATCAAGCATAAGCCACACTATAGCAAGAAGTAACACATCTCTGCAGTTTGTGAGAGTGTAAGACAACAGCAGGGAGTGAGACAGGAGGGATAAAGCACATTGCAGTCTTCAGTACTTAAAATTGGATAAAGGCTGTTAAGACTTTCAGATTAACAGTTACTGAGCATGTGTTTTGAAGCCAGTAAAACAAAGTAGGCAGTACTAGTTAAATAATGATGGAAATTTCCCTGGGGGAGATACCTGCAAGCATCAATTTCAACTGTATGTCAAAGCACTCTATGCGGCCTTTATGTACACACATTGGCCCAGCGCTCCTTTACCTCTTTAGTAAATCTACAGTCAAGACTCTGCCTGTCTTTTTAATAAGATATAGGTGCAGTTCTGATGCTGAGTCAACATTTAAATTATTGGCTATAATCCTGAGGATCAGATGGGCTTGGGGAAATAATCTTTTTTTTCCCAATAAAGATTAACCAAAAGAAATCCTAAATGTACTAGATCTTTACTTGTAGCCAGTTAATCAATGTATGTATTGGTTAAGACCAATAGACCATTGTACCAAGGATTAACTATCTTGATACAATCCCCAAAGGTACTCTGTAAGGGATAAAATTACATTTTAGGTGAAACAGGGATTAAAGACTGTCTGTGGATATTACCTGTCCTGCCTGTCTCCCTCTGCTAGCGTGAAGCTGGAAAGTGACAGAACATATGCTTAGCTTGACATACAAGCCATTTTCTTGAAGGAAATGTTTTGGTTAGTTATCCAAGGGAGGATGATATTTAGAAGACCAAGAAATAGCAACACAAGGTAATTTGGAGACTCTTTAGAGTGAAATAACCTCAAGTTGTATGAAACCCACCTGTTTGTAGTGCACACTTATTCAAATAAGAGGTATCTGACCCCCGAGGAGCAGCTAAATCTAAACCACATATGGGTGGGATGCCATAGGCCACTCTGGCCCCAAAGTTAACAGCAGACATTGTTGGCCTTTGAGGATTGAAAAATCACAAGTAGAGGAAGGCATTGGCAGGGCAACAATTTGAGGAAGAGAATCTTTCTCTGTGAGCACTATAATAAAACTGTGAGTGTTGCAGAGGTACAAAGATGGTAGCATACAAGAAAAAAGACACTACCCTTGTCTGGCAAGTCATGATACCTAGAAAACAAATCACAGTCCCTGGGGAGCTGATACAGAACATACTGGTGCCACAGGCAGCTGAACTTGTTATGTGCTGGCCAAGGGTGCCTCAAATCAAGGGCTAACCCTGAGTTAGTTCTTGGCAGGAGTTATTTTTTTTATTTACTACTGGCCTAGTTTTTCCTTTTAATCAACAGATGTGCACAATTTTGCATATTATTTTCCACCTTCAACTTGTCCTTCTCTGCTCTACCGTGTGACTCTGAAAGCTGCATTCATGAGGCAATACAGTCAGCTGGCTTCCTAGTGATTTCTGCCAATAGAATACGCCATAAGCCAGATTGGCTGGAGGAAATAAAGAAAGGGACTTCTTTCCTACTTTGTCCTGCTCCTGTGAGCTTGGTTCCAGCTCTCAGCCCCTTCTGCATTTCCACAGGGAAATTAGTTCAGCATTTCCATAAGGAGCTTTGACTCCCTCGGAGTTCTAGCCATAGGCAGAGATGCTCCTCCTCAGAGAGCTGAATGGTGAGGTTCTGAGAGCTTCACCCCATGTCCCTGGTTGCCCCCCTTCCTAAAGGTAGTATTTGCTTCCTGAATGTATTATCTTCCCACCAATTCATTGTCCCCTTTTCTCTTCCAAGTTTCCAACACCTTTGTAGCTAATTCCCTGTATCAATACCCCCATATGAACTGCTTAGTGCATATTTTTCTTCATAAGAGGACCATGCCCAGCAGAAGGCATGTATTCAAAAGAGAAGAATGTACATGCAAGGAAAATGTAAATGTTCTTTTGTCTGTATCTGATTTGCTCAAGCAAAATGAATTTACTGAATTTATCTGTCCAGAGATGACTAATGTCTAAAGACTGATTGTATGATTCATATATACAAGTAAAATCAAATAATAAAATGCATTGAAAAGTATGAAGAATTATATAAATGTAATGTGCTGTGACTTCTTGTTATTTTTTGGTTAAGTCTCTTTATTTTAACTAACCACTGACATTTTCAACTATTATCTGTACTTTAAATCATAAACTGAGACCCAATCCACTTTTTTCAGTATCAATATCTCCAGATCACACTACCTAAGCCCCTTTTTCCTCATATTTCAAGCCCACATCCTTCACGGACACATGTGCTCTAGCAATGGTCATTAAGTGACAATTGTCCTGTGTTCCAATGTAGTGAGACCCTATGCGAGCCCATCACCAACACCCTGGGTTGATGTGGCATAATCCATTGTAAATTTTTAAGCTTTAACTCCAGAAATTTCAATAGGGTCCTGGGAACAACTCACAGGACAAATTTCTTAAGTTCCACGGTGAATTCAGTTTGAATGTATCCCATAACTTTGAACCTGTGCTAAGTAATGCAATTCTCTTCTGTGTCCAGATATAATATCAAGCAATGAGCGCTAACCACTTTCTGCACATTCATAACTCAGAGAAATTGATTCACAGAGTAGAATTTTCCCTTTTTTCCATACATGTCGTCAGACTCCTATAAGCCTCTTCAATACTTGTGGCCTTTAGGTTTTTCACCACTGCATGTAGAAGTAATTTCCATGCTACCGTCCCTCTTTTCTCAAGATTTATTTTAAATCTTTAAACAACTGGGCAACATTATATTCAGTCCTATATAAGATATAGCATCTAAAGAAAAAAATGCACATTTGGAAACTAAAAAGTACTTATTTATACTTAGAAAGGCTTCTTATTCTAGCAGCTAAGAGCACAAAATTTTACATTATAGTTTCACTTTAGAGAAAAGCAGTCATGCTTTCTGAAAACACTTGGTGTTATCTCTGAGGCAGTGTCAGAAGTTTGCGTGGTAGCTATGAGTTTCTAATTCAATTCACTGATTTTCCTGAGAAAATTACAATATATTCCGTTGAAAGTCACCCCAAGTGCATGTGTATGGGAGTGGGGAAAAAATTTAGCTAAAGAGAAAACAAAGATAACATCTACCTCGTTCTTAGGAAGCTAGTAAAAAAGAGATGAATTATCACAAATGTCCTGCAAAAATGACAGGTATATTTAAAAAAAACTTTACATCACTTGATAAACTATGAATATAAATCAGAAGAAAGGTACATACACGTAATACAAAGAGTTTTAAAATTAAGTTGTACTCAGTGTGACCCAGGCAGGAGAGAAGAGCAGAGAGGTCCACATACCCCATACGCTCACAGCCTGTGCCAGCCACAGCCTCACACTACCACCTAGGAGAGGAGAAGAGGGGCCAAACTATCAAACCCCAGCCATCTCCGCACTGGATTCTCCTCAGCACAGCTGACTTCTGCAAGGCAAACTTTTTTTATGAAATGGAGAGGGAAAGCATAATTCCAAAATCATTCTTGGAATTTGACACTATCCTGATGCCAAACTCTTTGATTAGACAAGAATCTAATCAAAAAGAAAACTACAGGCCAATCTCTCAAATGAAATGGTGCAAAAATGCTCAGCAAGCTCAGAATGCAATAAATCATTACAACAGCTCATATACCATGACCAAGTATTCTTTGTCCTCAGGGATCCAAGAGTGGTTCCGCATACACAAATCAATAAATGTAACTCACCACGTAAACAGAAACAAAGGCAAAAGTCACACCAGTATCTCAATAAACACAGAAAAAGCTTTGAGAAAATCCAGCATCCATTCATGGTAAAAACTGAAAAAAATAGGTATAGAAGGATCTCATCTCAGTCAATTAATGACCAACTTTCTGCCAAAATCATATTAAATGGCAAGAAACCGAAAGCTTTCCCTCTAAAATCGAGACTAAGATAAGGATATCCACCACCACTATACCTGTTCAAGGTAATTCTCAAAACTTTAGCCAGAAAAATCCGGTAAGAGAAAGAAATGAAAGTGATATGCATAGGAAAGAACAAAGGCAAAGGATTGTTATTTGCAGATGACATAATCCTACTTCCCAGACCCAAAAAACTCCACCAAATGACTCCTACAATGAATAACCAAATTCAAAAATGTAGTAGGGTACAAAACAAACACACACAGTCAACAGTGTTCCTATACGCTAGTAATGAACTCATTGAAAAAGACATTAGGAAAACAATACCATTCACAATAGCATTAAGAAAAATTAAGTACATAGTAATTAATTGAACCAAGCAAGTGAACTCTGCGATAAACATTACACACATTCCTCCACTATAAACATTATATTTCTCGGAAAAGAAAATTGAAGAAAATATCAGAAAACGGAAAGATAGTGCCTGTTCCTGGATAGGCAGGACCATTATAATTAAAGTGAGTATAGCTCCCCCCAAAAAGAATACAGATTAACACAATCACAACCAAAAGATTGACAGCATTTCTCACAGATCTAGAGAAAACAATCCTAAAATGTGTATGGAACCAGAAGAGACCTAGAATAGTAAACACAAACCTGAGTAACAAAAGCAAAGCAAGAAGCATCAAAATCCCAGACTTGGTGCTGATCCTAGTGTGCCTGGGTCCCTGCCTATGTACCATCACTGATGTTGGGTGCTTTTCCACCTAATGCCATAGTAATTACTGTGCACCCGTGTTTGTTGCAGCATAATTTGAAGCAGCCATGTGTCTCCCCAATGTGAGAGCCTGAGGGAATGAATAAAACATAAAACCAAAAAGTACAGTTATTATCAGAAAGAAGACAACTGATTGGTTGGGAGAACAATGGAGATGAGGGAGGAGAAAATTGTTTGATTAATCATACATGCCTTTATTTGTATAACTGTGTAACAAATGCGAAGATAACATGTAATACAGCAACCATTGTTAATTCCCCACTTAAAAAGAAAAATCCAAGACTTGAAATTTAAAGGCACTGATTAAAACAGCGTGGTACTGGCACAAAAATAAGCATGTGAATCAATGGAACAGAACAGAGAAAGCAGAAACTACCCCAGACACATGCAGCTATTAGATCTTGACCAAGGGCCCAAAAATACACACTGGAAGAAAGAGCCTTGTTAATAAATGGTGCTGGGAAAATCAGGTATCCACGCAGAAGACTGAGTTTATATCTATGTATCTCACCATGTACTAAACTAAAATCAGAATGGATCAAATATCTAAAGGTTAAAACAGAAACACTTCATCTTCTGGAAGATAAAATAGGTACAACTGTTGGAGACAAGGGCTTAGGCAAGGAGTTTCAAAACAGAAATCCAATGGTACAAGAAATACTGAGAGAAGCCACAAATGGGATCATGTCAAAAAGCTCTGCCAGCAAAGGAACTAACCAAGAGAGTGAAGAGACAGTCTACAGAATGGGGAAAATTTTTGTCAGCTATTCCTCAGACAGAGGACTAATATCTAGAATATATTTTTAAAAAGCCAAAAAATTAGACTCCCCAAAATAAAAGACCCAAATCAAAATATAGGCAAGTGAAATGAATAGATACTTCTCAGATGAAATCCAATTGACCAATAAATACACACAAAAAATTCGACATCAGTGACCATTAGAGGAATGCAAATTAAAACTACACTAAGATACCATACAACCCCAGAAAGAGTGGTTATCATCAAAAAATCTAGTAACAACAAAGACTGACAAGGATGGGGGGAAAGGAAATTCTTCCACACTCTGGTTGGGAATGTAATCTAGTACAACCATGATGGAAATCAGAGTAGAGATTCCTCAAAAGACTAACAATAGAAGATTCTATCTATCTATCTATCATCTATCTATCTATCACCCTTCTAGGCATCTTTCCACAAGAGTTAAAATCATCATTGTACAAGGGACATGCCTGTCCCTGTTTATAGCACCACAATTAATAATAGCTTGATACTGGAGACAGATAAATGAAATGTGGTACTTGTATACGATGGAGTACTATTGTGATGTGAGGAAAGGTAAACGTAAAGCATTCATAGGCAAATGGGTAGAGCTTGAGGAATAATGTCAAGTGGAATAAGTCAGACACACAAGCTTAAGTATTGCATGTATCTCTTGCAAATTAAACTCAAAATATTTATACAAATAAAGAGCAAAACAGAAGATAGATAAATAGGAAGTAGGACAAGTTCAAATAATTCCCCAAATCACTGATTACACTGTTTCAAAAATATTTTAATAAATATTCCAATTCACTTAAACTACTAGTTTCTCTCAGTTCATTGAAAAGAAAATTTTATACTATGTTTTTTGTTTCTTCTTTGCAAGAGTCATTTTTCTCTATGTTTTATACTCTGAGCAACTTCTTTTAAGACCATAATCGACGGTGCATTAACTATTGTTATTCTCTATCGTTTTGCTATTAAATTTGTTTTATTTTGCACAGAAGAGTGCTTTGATGTTTTCTTTATTAATATCTATTCGTATCGTATTAAAATTAAAAATTAAGCTGTCCCTTATTGTAAAATACATGACAGTTTAGATACGTCTACTTTTTTATCTACACAATTATCTTTGTGCAGTTGCCAGACAAATAGATGAGAATAGCCTTGTCCACCTATATAAGTTAATTTAATTCGGGGAGCCCAGAACAGAGACAGCGTGATACCCACTGAAGGAGTTCTGTACTCAAGAGTGGAGGCGTACATATGTCAGCACTGCGGTCAATGTAACTGAGATCGTCATGGCACAACACAGTGGGTCACGGTGAGCGATTAGAGGGTGCCCACTTCCGTGAGCAGGCCTGGGTAAAGGAATGATATCACTTTGCTTTTAAAAGGAGTTTTAGACGCCTATATTATTCTTCCAGAGCTGCCTAGATCAAAGCTGACCCCTGAAAGAGCTGAGACTGAGCAGAGGGTTATGATAAATTAAAATCAAAGCTATTCTAAAATAAAAGGATTCCCTCTGCTCTCGTCCTATTCCTGGGCCCCTGGAGGCTGTTTCCTTTTTGTGAATCTCTTCTTAACTCTTCTTTAAAATGTCATATCCTCGCTAAAAATGTTCGTTGGTACCACAAACCCTGGGCCTTCTAAATCAGACCTCCCATCTTTTCCCTCCCATATTTGCAGTATGATGTTTCTCCCCTGTGACACTTTTCTCCTCACTAGGCCTCATCACTAGGCCTAAACCTGACCTCCACTTAGCCACCTTTTCTTGCTCCTCCTAGTTGTTTATGTATCGAGATAAGTGTCAGGAAGTTTCTGAGAACACAAATATCACAAGAAAAACGACATTTGTTGAGTGTTCGTTCTCTACCAGATCACTATACTGAGTACTATCCACAATTGTGCTTTGAAGTTAATGAAACCATTGTGCTCATTTACAAGTGAGGAATCAGAGAAATAGAGAACTTCACAAAGTTTGTAAGGTCACACGGAGTAAGAAAGCATGTGCATAGATTGTATATACTCATTCAAGAAACACAAATTGGGTACCACGTGCCTCCTGTGAGAATTTGCCTTCTTTCAGTACCCTTCTTTCAGTACTGACCCTAAATTTCAGTCAAATTGGCTGACTGCTTACTTTATAACATATTCTTTTCTGTTCATGTCTTGACCCACCTAGAAAATCCTTTTCTTTCGTGGTCTCCCTTCCTAGTTTTCTTCAAGATTCCGCTGAAAACACCCCCTCTTGGCAACTCTTCTCTATTTCAGCACATGGCTTTGCTCCAGCCTGGCTGATGACTTCCGGGTGTTACCTTTTCCCTATTCCAGCAAATCTATCAGAAACATGGACTGCTCCCTGCCCGGAGTGATATCATATGCTCCCTTTTATCACCCACAAAGCCTGGCAGTGTCGGGCTCCTGCAGGTTTCTGCTAAGTTTGGGAGGAGCAGTCACCTCTATTCAGTGAATTGCAACGAACATTTTCTGCAAATAGATTTCTCGGCTGCTTAAAACATGCTCCCCCACTTTGGCTACACCTCTTAATATGTAGAAAGGCCAGTATTTTTAAAATTAATTATAAAAATTGGATCATGGAAGATACAGGAAATTTATTCCCAAGTTTCTGCGGTTTAAATGAGTGTCCCCATAAGGCCCTCGTGTTCAAGTGGCCGTTACTGAGAGCCGGTATCCAGTAAAGGTCGCACCTAGTGACAGGCCTCCGTGTCGCTGAGGTCAAGCCTTTGAAGGGGACTGTAGGACCCCGTTCATCCTGTCTCCTTCCCTTTCTCTTCCTCTGTTCCCTGATTCCCGATATTAGCCTTCACTTGACTCACACCTCCATTTCCACGCACCAGCATTGCCAGAGATCCAAACTAACAGGACTACCTCGTCTTGGTCTTGAATCTCTAGAAACATGCTCCAAAATAGACCTGTCTTTATTTCATAAGGCAGCTGTGTCAGTTATTTTATTACAGTAGTCACACAAAGCTGATTGTTACATTAGGGATGTTTCAAAGGGGCTGGGGATAAAGCTCAATGTCGTAAGTGCCTGTCTGGCAAGCACAAGGTCCTGAGTTCAATTTCCGATACCAAAAAAAAAAAGTCCAAAGGATGGAGAACCCTGCACTGGGAGAATTTTTTCCTCTTCGTGATACTTGAAATGATTTCAAACGAAGACCGAAAGGAATGAAAATATTAGTTCACTTTTATGCCTAAATTATTTTAATGGAATGCTATAAAGAATGACAATCTGAATGACTCTGAAGTAGAATATGTGTTTTACTATTCTTATTCTCACACTGGGCACAGCCATCCCTTCAAAATGTGGCCTGTTTCTCATTAAAGTGACTTCAAAAGTATTACTGTCTCTTTTAATTATACATGTCCATCTACTTTCTAAGTTCTTCTATTTGGCTTAAATCATCCCTATTTTCTGACAAATCTGTAGTATCTTGTAAGCACCTCAGTGAAATTTAGTGACTCTTTCTCAGAATGTCACCTGCCTGCAGCCTCAACACCCCTGCTGAACTTGCACTAAGCTGCCCCTTCTCTGATTGGTGTGAGACCCTGCCACTTAAATTCTTTTCTAGGCTATAGCCAGCCAACTCCACTGAATGCTTTGTCTCTGATTTCCTCTCGGGATTTCAGGTCAGTTGTATTCAGGAGTAGCAGGATTTCTCTTCTCTCCTTCTTGACCGCCAGGGTCACATCCTGAAAGGCTGGCAGGCTGGGTAAGGAGCAGACGGTGTCTCCCTGTGGCTGATGTAGCGATATGATAAACTACTGCAATAATCCGGAGGGCAGCTCTGGTTCAGGAAGAGTCTTGGCCTCACAGCTGCAGGGACTGTATTCACCTCTTATTCTGTTCTTAGAATGAGTGCAACCATGGCCCATTCAACACCTTTCTCAGGGCCCTTATGAAACAAACATGAACACACCTATGTGGCAGGATTGATGCAGTAAGCACACAAGATAATGGGTGAAAAATGTATCATTGGAAAGGCATGCAGGAAAATTATAAACTTGACTTTGCAAGATGGTAGCTCCCAAGCCCCTCCTGTCAATTTACAATTGAAATAAAACTAGGCTGTGCTCCCTCACAGAAGACAATTGGGATTAATTAAAACCATTCAGAAGTCAAACTACTCAGGGCAGCTAAAACTTTCAGAGCCACTAAAGTTTTGTGAACTCTTAGAGTCAAAGAAATGAGCCAAAATAATAAATTATGGGGGAAAAATGGTTTCACTCTTTAGACAACAGGTTTTACACATTTTCTGTTCACTTGTCCCCTGTCGCAGTCCTGCCCTGAGGCAGGAAGGACATAGATAGGCACAGATCAGCCTGTTGCAGCAAATAGAAACAGTAATAACTCAGTGCCACCATTAAGTGAATCTCAACTTAATGTTACTTTCACAAGCTATATTACAACTTTGACAACACATTTTCATTCATTATTTCTGTTCTTGGGAGTCATTTTATATAGTTCGATGTGCAAAATCCATGTCCCAGTTGATTCCCAGGATCAGAAATTCTGAAGCATCTAGAACACTAACTGGAAGCCCTAAGTCCAGGCTTCTCTCACTCTATGGGTCCCAGGATTCCTGCTGTTTAAAAGTCACAGTTGACGTTCCCTTGACATCTCAGCATGCCAACAAACCGGCCACTGGCCAGGGGCACTAGCTTCTGGATGCTGATCCACACATACATGTCATGCCCATGCTGTGGGCAAAGTCTCTGCCAGGCTCTAGATCTTGTGTGAAGGTAGCGTCATTCTCTTAAGTGCAGCTGGGAAATAGTTGCACGCCAGAAAATATATTCCAAAAGCTCAGTCATCTCTTCTCTTCTGTTTTCCCAAATAGATAGGAAAATGCTCAAACCAGGAGAATTGCTCTAAGTATATCATCTTAATTCTAGTCCTATACACGGACTGAAAGGTAATTACTTAAAAATGTTCACTTTCTGTAAAATGCCTGAAGTTTATTAATTGGCCCTACCCGATGAGTACTTTCAGCTGCTTTAAGCAATTTTATGTTACTTAAATGTCTTATCATCGAGGTTCTCAGCAGGAAGTTTTATGAAGATAGACATTTGCTTACAGAGGCTGAAAGGGATGATAAAAGATGATAATAATTACAAATCAAACCAGGAAGAGATTACAATACAAGTGATAATGATAATGTGCTTTAAAATTCCCAGTAAGCCTCACTTCAGGATGGGGAGTTACAGGAATTGTGGGTAGAGTACTTTTTAAGGGGCATTTTGAAGATTGAATAGGATTGTAGAACACCAAGAGAGCAAAGAATCCATTCATTCATTGGCAAATATTTTTTGAGCACTAAGATGCACCTGGGAATTATGAATACAACCATGAACAAGATACAGAGAGTTCTTTTCCCCAGCAGAGTAACTGAGCTACTGAAAAACACAGTAAGTACACAATTATAATAAAAAATGACGACAGTGAAGTACACGGTGCCTAGATAACACGCAGAGGGGCACTAAGAACACCAGGAAAGACCTACCTGAATAACTAACAATTAAGCTAAAATCTAAAGATTAATTAGAAGTTCCAGCAAGGTGAAGAGAGGCAGGCAAAGTGTTGCAGACAAAAGAAACAGTGTCTGCAAGTATCTGCCAGTGAAAGAGAACATGTGACTTTCAGGAACCCATTAAATTCAATGACAAGCTCAAGAGCAGGATGAGTACCAAGAGATGTGACTGCAGTCTGACCTCACATGCATTTATAAACTATTTCTAGGGGGCAACCACACCTGAGAGTATCCAACAGAGATGCAGCATGCCTGGATGTTTTGGAAGGAGCATTCTAATTCTAGGAAGCCAAGAGATCAGAGAGGTGATCTGGACCTAGATAATGGTGGAGAGGACCAGTATATTAGCGGTGGTATGAAGAGAAATGATTCTGTTTTGGAGATGTGTAGACATTAAAATCAGTAGATGGTGGTAATTAATGGAATTGAGGTGGGGGAAATACACAGAGAGGGATCAAACACAAGCCAGTTTGCTGGCTGAGATGCAGGAGACTGGGAGAAACGCATGCACAGAGGTGGCTGGGATTTGCATCTGGCTTGTCTTCACCAAAACTCTTATTGAAATTTGATTCACAGATGTAGCTCAGTTGAGAGGTGGTGTGACCTATCACAGGTAGTTAAATCAGAGGGCGCTATCCTTGGAAGGATTAATGCCCCTTCCATGTCAAGGCCGTGGTTTAAGGGCTCATGGGACTGGACTCATCACCATGAGAGCAAATTGTTTTGAGTGTGGTTACCTTGGTGCTTTAGCCTTTTTGCACACACCCACTTCCCCTTCCACGTCTCCATCATGTGTGACATGCTGCGAGGCTCATGCAGGAAGCCAAGCCTCTGCTAGCACCATGCCTTCGGACCTCAAGGACTGTGAGCTAGTAAACCTCTCTTATTCATAACTTAGGGACTCTATCTCAGAGATTTTTTTGTAGCAAAAGGAAACAAGCTAAGAGAGAGATGCCTTTCTTCAGGCTACAATAATATAAGTATCATGCACTAATTGGTTTAAGCAATAGAAAATTATTTATCATGGTTCTAGAAACTGGAAAGTTCAAGATCAAGGGCCCAACAGATTGGGTGACCAAAGAAAGCCCACTCCCTGGTTAATAGATGGCTCAGTTTTGCTATATTTTCACGTGCTGAAAAGGAAAACAAGACTGTTTAGAGACCTCATTCATTAGAGCACTAATTTCATGTATGGGGCTCAGGGCTTATGTTGTCACCTCCCAGAGGGCTACATCCCAGAGGTGGCATCACACAAGGTATATATTGGAGGTTAGATTTCATGATATGAATTTGGAAAGGACAAAAACATTACATCGATAGCAAAAGGAAGTCATGGTCCCTCTTGTTTTCAACATGCTTTGGGGCTTGATAAAAGGAATTCCAGTGGTATAGGTTTCTAGGAAGAGAGCAGAGCATCAGAAAAGAAATAAAGGTAGAGAAGGAAGGGAGATGCCTTAAGTGAAGCATCTGGTTGAATAGAAAGAAACTAAAGGAGAGAAGCACGAAAAAAACCAGAAAGCCAGGCCCAGACAGTTAGAGAGTCTGGAAGACTGTGCCAGTCTAGAGGTAAATGCACTCAGATCAAAGCATTAGAGAAAATGTGAACCACTCCAAGCTCATCACAGAAAAGAGATGATGTTTCCTAAGGGTAGCAGGGTCTATAGTGCAAAGGTCTCCAGGAACCTGAAATGATCATTTATTTAGAGCCTCTTAGAAAGTTAGCCTCTTTCTCCCTGCTGTTTGACCAGAGCAAACTCAGTGCCTTCTCGGTAGAACTGTTACAATATGGATCTAAACTGTTCCCCAAAGGGTTTGTCTGCTGCAGGCTTGGTTACCTTGCTCATGCAGCAAGGTTCAGAGGAAGGGTTCTGGAAGATGATTGGATCATGAAGGCTCCCGCTTTATCAGTGGGTTAATTCAGGGATGGATTCACCATTTGATGACATTATTGGGAGGTGAGAAAAAATTAGGAGGCTGGACCTAATTGAAGGAAGTAGGTCATGGAAACATGACCCTGGAGACAACATCGTGCCTCCGTTTCCACTCTTTTTCCTGTCCTCTTTTCTGCCTGGCTCCCCGAGGTGAGCAGCTTTCTCCTACCACACCTTCCTGCATGTTTCTGCTTTTCCCCAGAAAGCAAGAGAGTCAGCTGGCTAAGGGGTGAAACTGTGACCCAGAAATCAACCTTTCTTTCTTCAAATTGTTGTTCTTGGGCATTTTTGTCATAGTGATTGAAAGCTGACTGAGACATTGACCAAATTTTTCACTCTAACATCCAGTCATGAATTTACCCCTTCTTGGAGAGACCTAGATTTCAGGTAAATTTTCTGCAACATGACTAGCTGCAGAAAAAAAAATTGAAAGTAATATCTTCCTGCCTTCAATTTGAGCTCCCAGTGAATGGGCCCAGTAACTCTTTGGATTTCAACCATGAAAGTAGTACCAAGATGGACAATGTACAAACTCAAATGTTACCTCTTTAATAAGACCTTTAGGAATCATCTTATTAAGCAGACAGTGCAGCCCTAGTTAGTTTCTTTATAAAGGAGAAAACTCAGGTTTAGGTACAGCACCCAGTAAGATGAAGCAGCAAGTCTTCAGACAGTAAAGTCAGACTTTCTCTCCTCAAATGATAAAGACCTATAGAACTTTTCACTCCATGTCAGAAATAGATAATACTCAGCACACTTGAGCTATTAAATTCCATATTCAAGAGGTAGACATCAATAATGAATCATTGCATTCTTCCTGCTGATTCTCAATACAAGGTCTAATTTGTTGCCAACATAACACTTCAGGTAGTTCCTACCTGTGAATTTGAGTTGGTCTCTGATGAAATCTACTTTCCGTGCTTACCTCAGGTGTTTGTATTTTTTAAATCAGGTCTCTGAATGACCTATAAGCTTTGTATGCATTCAGGCACGATTATTTATAACCTAAAGAGAAAATCTGAGTCTTGTTTCTCCATTGTGAAATATATTATCTATAAAACATTTCTCAGTTTGACAGTGAACAATATTAAGCATAATTATAAGATTAGTCACTTTGAAGCAAGAGTGACTTTGCTATTACCATAGATCTCTTTATATAAACTTTGCTTCTTTGCTTTCTTTTTAGTTCAGCCCTGCTAATCATCACCTGTTTTCAAAGCAGAAATTTTCACATAGGGCTGAGGAATATTAAATGAGTCTTTAAAATTTAATACACAAAACTATCTTCAGTATTTCTGTTGGCCTTTCATTATGTTGGCATTGCACAGATTGAATTCAGACTGCTAAGAGTGATTTAGGATTTTAAAACATCATGGAATTTTGCATCCAACAGAGCTATATTCCTACTTTGATGCCATCCTTAACCAGCAGTGGGTGGCTCTATTTGAGCTAGTACCCCTAGACACTGGGGCTTTCCAAAAGAAATAATGTATTTAATTTGTGATGTTTGAATTAGAAGTAATGTGTATAAACACATCCTACGGCAACCTGGCATGCTTCAGTCTGAGAACCACTCTCTCCCAGAAAACAGAGCACCGGTGTTAGTGCATTAAAACATCCATCTCTGCACACATTTTGGGCACTTTATTTGCATAAAATATCCCAACCATGGCTCCAAAGAAAATTAGTGAAACCAGCAGTAAAACTAAAAGGAAAACTGAGAACCATGATATAGTTAAAGAAAGGAATGATCACGAAATTTGTTAAAGGTCTGGAAAAACAAATTGGCAAGTGTAATTTTGGGGCCTCAGAACCAATTATTTGGTTTTCTTATGGGAAAAAATATGTCCAGTTCTCAAACTTTTCAGTGTTCATTAATTTGGAACTAACAGAGTGCAACAACCAATGTATCACTGTACTACATAATTGCCTGTTTGTGCACTCACTTTGAAAATTTTAAATGTTTCCTTTGGTTCCAGATATACTCCTTAGATAACTTGAAAATATTTAGCATTAGCATATCTACCCCATCCTTATAAATTCTTCCCTGAAAAGAACCATGATTATAACATTTGACACTAACCCCGAGCCAAGCACATGCCCTGCCATAGCCAGTAGGAATGTAATTGTGTGTTTCTTCAGACCACCATGGTACCTAAGCACAGCTCAGATAGCTAATACAGTGCCTCTTCTTCTGAATTCCAGAATCACCACATAATTTTATAATTTAATCCCATGTCTTCATACTGCAAGAAAATTTTGTTTGAAACTAAATAAAATGTAGGAGTTTAGACTGGATACAATATATACCTACTGAAACAAAACTCTATGTTTTGAAGAACAAAATATTATTAATGACAAATCAATACCTTCAGATGATATTGAAGTGTTCTGAGGTTCTCTAAAGCACAGTGATGAGAAAAATTGGTTTTTGATCTGATTGAAGAGCATCTGGGAAACTCTGTGAGCTAAAGAGCAAGGAGGGAAAGCTGGAGATCAACAGACAGCAACTCCATTCCAGCCAGACTGCTAACTTGTCAACAGACTTGGGGAAAGTGGTATTCCCTGTGTGTTTTTTATTTCTACAGCTGTAAAACATGAGCTGCATGGAGTTATTTTAAGCCATCCAGAAGCAAGAGAATCAAAGTGTTGGGAAGTTCAGTGAATGTGGGTGATAAAAAAAAAAAAAAAAACATACTGATGAATTCATAAGATCAAGACTGGCCCTGATTTGACGGTTGCTGACGATGGACGCTCTGCCAAAATACATCATGTCTTATGAGGACCAGCCTCCCCTGATGCTCCAAATTCCAATCATATAGATGTTGTACCTTGAAGAACTTCATTTTTATGACCAAAATAGCCCACAGGAGAGGTAAGGCATGAAGCATTTTTTTAAATGTGTGTATGACACAATAAGAGACAAAGATAACTCCACTTTAAAGGGGGTGAAACGAATAAAAGGGTACATCTGGAGATTGAGATATAGTACATGAAGGCAGGGTCAGGTAGAAGCAAAAGGAGACCAGTCCAGGGAAAATGACAAGGAGAAGCAGCAGAAGAGTTTTAGGTGGCTAGAATGTAAGAATCACAGGTAGCTGAGAAAGATGCTTGCAGTGGGAATGGAAAAGGGAACTTGACAACTATTCCTTATGCAGTGGTTAGTACTTTCTCCATGGAATCAAGAATGGAAACTGCAACCCTAGATTTAAAATGTCCTATCTGGGATTTTAGCTAGCAATCATGAAGGAAAAGCTCTCTTAAAATAACAAAGAATCAGGAAATAACAGTTCAACAGCTGGAAGATGATGCAAAGAAAAACAACATAAGACTGGCAGGTGCCAACATGAAAGCAGGAATCATTACAAATGACAGAAAAAGATTATTTGCTGAAATAATAGCAGAAAATTTTCCAAACATGGGAAAAGAATCTGACATACAGATAAGTGATAGAACATCAATTAACATTAACTAAAATAAATCCACAATGAGACATATAATAATCAAGATTCCAGAAATTCAGCATAAGAACAGAATATTAAAAGCTATTAGAGAAAATAAACAGATCATCTATAAAGTAAGGCCCATCAGAATCATGGCAAATTTCTTAACACAAACCACCAACTTAAGAAAAGCTTGGAATGAAGTATTTCAAGTCCTGAAAGAAAAAATCTTCCAACTCAGATTGATATACCTTGCAAAACTACCTTTCAAAATTAATAGAGAAATAAGATAGTTCCATGAAAAATAATGACTGAAGAAATTTATCACTAGCAAATCAACCCTACAAAGAGTACTGAAAGATATGCTAGAAAGAGATAAGAATGACATAATTCCAAGAACAACAACAGGAAGAAACTACCAAACCTGGCAAGTAATTAAACAGTGGGGAAAACTGGGAAATCAAGAGCAGAATAATAACATGACAAAGATAAGACAGTATATATCAGTTATAACTGCTAATTTAAATGGCCTCAATTCATTAATCAAAGAAGCAGCCTGACAGAGTAGATTGAGAAACAAAATCCAACAATATGCTGTATGAAAGAAACACATTTACTCCAAAAGTAAATTCATAGGCTGAAAGTCAAAGGTTGGAGAACAATACTACATACAACAGGAACCAAGAGAAAGCAGGAGTAGCTGTTCTGCTTGCAGAAAATGGGAATTTCAAAGCAAGAATGAGGAAGAGAGATAAAGAAGGTCACTACATCCAGTTAGGGAAAAACTGCAAGAGGAAGAGATAACAATTATAAATATATATGCACCAAATGCAGGGGCACCCAACTATATAAGACAAATATTAATAGACATGAAAAATCAACCAAGTAATAACATGGTTATTGATAGGGGACCTTAGCACCCCGTTGTCACAAATAGACAAAAAATGAACAAAGAAATAACAGAACAGAATCAAACTTGTGAACAAATGGACTTAGATCTTTACAGAGTGTTCTACTGAACAAACATATCGGAATACACATTCTTCTCATGTTCACACAGGATGTTCTCTAAAATAGGCAATAGACTAGCCCATAGAACATGCCTTAAGTAAATGCAAAGGGATTGAAACTATCCCACGCATACTATTTGACCATAGTGCCATGAAATTAGGAATTATTGACAAACAAAAGTGCAAAAATTCCATAAAAACATAGAAATTAAAAAACACCCTCCTGAACAACCAATAGATCACAGATAAAATCAAAGAAGAAATCCAGCAATATCTGTAGTCAAGCAAAAGGGCAAATTTAATTTACTGAAACCTGTGGGATGCGATGGAAGCTGTCCTCAGATCCTTCTGCAGTGAATTCTCACACAAGGAAAACAGAACAAGCACAAATAACATAATGCTGCACGTCAAGCTTCTAGAAATAGAAGAGCAAGTCAAGCACAAAACCCAAATAAGGAAGGAAATTATACAGATCAGAGAAGAAATTAATGCAATTGAGACTAAGAAAAAAATACAAAGGATCAATGAATCTAAGAGTTGGTTCTTTTATACAATAAATAAAATTGATAAACTCCTAGCCAAACTTATCAATAAAAGGAAAGAAAAAACTAAAATTCATGAAATAGGAAATGAAAAGGGTGAAATCATTACAGGTCCTATGGAAATTCAGAAGATCATCAATACCTACTTTGAAAATCTTTACTCATATAGGACAGAAAACAGAGAAGAAATGGACAGATTCCTAGATACATATGAATTACCAAAGCTGAATGAGAAAGATATAAAAATTCTAAATAACCCAGTAACAGTCAGTGAAATTGAAAAAGTTATTAAGAACTTACCAACAAAAGAAAACCCAGATCCTGATGGATTCACAGTTGAGTGCTACAAGAAATTTGGAGATTTAATGCCAAGAGTCCTCAAACTCTTTAATGAATTTGAAAAGGAAGGAATTCTCCCTAACTCATTCCTGGAGGCGAGAATTACCCTGATGCCAAAACTAGAGAAACATACAACCAAAAAACAGAACTACAGGCTAATCTCCCTAATGAACATAGAAGCAAAAATCCTCAATAAAATACTAGCAAACAGAATGCAGCAAATCATTAGAAGATTATATACCATGATCAAGTGGAATTCATCCCAGGAATGAAGGGATGGTTTGATATATGAAAATCAATAAATGTAATACACCTTGTCAATAGAGCCAAAGACAAGAACCACATGATCATCTCAATCGATTCATAAAAAGCTTTTGATAAAGTCCAACATTCATTCATGATGAAAATGCTGCTGAAAATCAGAACAGATGGTCTTTACCTCAATCTGAGAAAAGCCGTCTATGACAAACCAACAGCTAACATAATACTAAATGGACAAAAACAGAAGCTTTCACTTTAAACTCAGGTACAAGACAAGGATGTACACAGTCACCACTCCTATTCAATGTAGTTCTGGAAACATCAGCCAGAGGAATTAGACAAGAGAGAGAAATAAAAGGAATAAAGATAGGAAAGGAAGAAGTGAAATTATCATTATTTGCAGATGATATCATTATCAAAGATCCCACAAACTCCACCAAAAAAACTCCTAGAGTTAATAACCAAATTCAGTAGCACAGCAGGATACAAAGTCAACATTCAAAAATCAATAGCATTCCTATACACAAAAAAGAAACTTACTGAAAAAGAAATTAAGGAAACCACACCCTTCATAATAGCATCCAAAGAAAAAAAAAGAAAAGGAAAAACTTTAGAATCAATCTAACAAAGGAAGTAAAAGATCTGTACATTGAAAATTACAGTGCTCTGGAAAAAGAGATCAAGTGGATTTCAGAAAATGGAAAGATGTTGCTTACTTATGGTTAGGAAGAACTAACATTGTGAAAATGGCCACACTCCCCAAACTGCTATACAAATTTAATGAAATTGTGATCAAAATATCATTAGCATACCTCATAGATCCAGAGAAAAAAATCCTAAAATTCATCTGGAACCAGAACAGACTTAAAATAGCAAGGGCAGTCCTGGCAACAAATGCAAAGCAGGAGGCATCACAACCCCTTACGTGAAATTATACTACAAAGCTACTGCAATAAAATCAGTATGGTACTGGCAAGAAAACAGACCTGAGGATCAGTGAAACAGATTAGAAGAGGCAGACACAACTACAAACACACTCAGCCACCTTATCTTTGACAAAGGGGCCAAACAAGTTCACTGGAAGAAAGACAGCCACTTTAATAAATGGTGCTATAAAAACTGGCTTTCCACATGCCAAAGACTAAAATGAGTCCCATGTGTTTCACCATGCACTAAACTAAAGTCAAAGTAGATGAAAGATCTAAATATTGCAACAGAAATACTAAACCTACTGGAAGAGAAAGTAGGCAGAAATCTGGAAGACTTAGCGGTACACAGAGATTTCATAAAGAAAAACCAAATGAACAGAAAATACTTCAAAGAATTAACAATTGGATATCTTCCCAGAAAAATTAAAACCATAATACCACAGCAATATACGTGCACCCATGTTTATAGTAGCACAATTTGTAATAGCTAAATATTGGAAACAACACAAATGTCCATCAACCAAGGAATGGATAAAAAAAGTTGTGGTATTTTTATACAATGGAATATTACTCAGCTCTAAAGAAAGATAAACTCAAGGCTTTTATAGATAAACGGATGCAACTGGAAGCCATATCCATAAGTGAAATAAATCAGACTTACATGTGTAAAAATTGTATTGTCTCCCTAGTGTAAGAAACTGAAAGAATAAATAAAATTCGAAAAGTACAATAGATATTCTGAAAGGGAAACAAACTGCTCAAAAGGAAAGAACAAATAGGATGGGGGAAAGGAGAAAAGAAGTAAGGAATATATATAGCTAAGGTAATTGTACTACTAATTTCTTTTAGTTCACTGAAAGGCACAGTTAGTGTTTCTATTGTTTAATCAATCCTGCATGCCTATATCTGGCAATCTGAGTAACTACTTTGAAGGTAACAATATGCAATATAATAATCATTTTTAATTTCCTATCATCTTGTTTTGAAATTTTGTATCATTTTTACTGGTTTTTATCTTTAAAATAAATGAGTAATTAATCAATTAAGAATGTCCTGTCTTTAAATGAAACTATGCCAGTGTAGTATGATTTAGATCAGGTCCCTAATTTTTAAAAGGAAAATTGGAACAGATGATGTCTGAGACCCATTAAAGGGCTGGTATGCTATGTCTCTGCATGTGCCCAGAATGGCAAACACACTGAGAGTATCTTTTCTTCTCCATACGAAGGCCTAGCAGATACCAGTAATCTATCATGATGCTTTCCTGGTGAAGTCAGATACAACCTTAGAATACTTTATAAGGAATAGCCAATAACAGTCTCATATTTAGCCAGAGGTTCCAATCCATTGCCTTCATTGATATATATATTTTTTTCTTTTTTTTAAATTCCTACATTTTCTCAAAGACTTACACAAGTGATGACAATGTTTCAGAAGTGTAGATTCAGTTCTGCTTCGGGAACTGATGAAGCTCCTATGGAGGGTATTAGGTCTGAGTCCGCCACTGAAGTGGGGAAAAGGCAGACATAGTTGACAGCTGGAGAGATTTGAAGAAATCTTGAGCAGAGTTATTCTCTTTTGTCCTTCATCTTTTCACAACTACCATCTCCTTCCAAGATGAAAACTGCACTGAAACGGGTCCAAAGGAGAAGGCAAAATAGTGATGGATAAGCCTGAAAGACTCGGAGCACGCTTGACAGGGAAATTTTGGATAAGTGACCTCTAAACAACAGTCTCTAAAAATGCAGATTAAAATAATTTATAGAGTTGTTGAAGAGGTAAGATAAATTAAAACTTCTTCAAAACATATATTTAAAAAGCTATACAACAAGTCGTGGGAGTAGAAGCCATTTGTTAGCTGACACCTTTGGAGAATTTATAGATAACTGATTAAGATAAAAATAATGAGCCACAGAACAGACAAGAGGGTGCCAAACAAAGGAAAGGGCAGTGACTAGAAAGGCAGAGGGACAGTAAGCCTACCTTCCATCAGGGTGACTTTCTCCTTCTATCCCCAGTGATTTATTGCTTGGAAACTGACTCAGGTTTCTCCTGGAACAACTGCCAAGACTTTGATGTGCCCTTTTCAAAGCTAGGGATTTTTATATGCATTCTGCTAAATTCATTTCCTGTTCATCTTTTCCTGAGGATACAAAAGCACCCTAAAGAAAGACATGCAAACTTCAGAACCCCTGCAAACCCCAGACAGAAGTCGAGCTCCAAAGCCCCAGCCACCATGTTAAAGGCTCGGTGGTATGGTGACAGTGGAGAATGTTTGGGATTCCAGGACATCAAGAAACCCTTTGCGTGAATAGTGTCAGGGCTTAGAAGTTCTGTGACTTTTGATTTTCAGCAAAGTGTTGGTTAGGAAGCAGTTTAGCAGTCCTTTTCTTCCAGGCATCATTGTGACAATGAATAAGTTACATAAATTCATGTTTCTATCAGACTTGGAAATTAATCCCAGCAAATAAGATATCAACAATACTGTGCATAACTTCAAAGAAGTCAAAAGGAGACAAAGTTCTAACTTACTATTGGCCATAGGATGACCCATAAGAATAGTTTTTAAAGAGGACGTTGAAAAGAACATGTACCCAATTTCCCTTAGAATGTTTTAGACTACCTTAGAAGCTACCCCACTATTAGTTTGCATCATCTGAGTTTATTCTTGACAACACAATTTTTACAGCAAAGATTTTAATGTGATTATTAAGCAATCCAGTGTGATACAATCACACAACGTCTCTTGTTTGGCCATTTTTATGCTCCCACCTTATGGATGAATCACAGTGAGAGACTCAGAGAGACACATTCATCACAATGAGTGTAGCAGGTCTGGAATAGACAGTGAGTAATAATATATAAAGAATCAGAACTTCACCTAAAACAGAATCTGCTAGAATACAAGATGTGACAATGTAAATATTAGGATCAAGATAACTACAATAGGGTAAAGGATGGGGCATAGTCTCAAGAAAAAGATTAAGTTGACTTGTTTCTGTGATCTCATCTGTGCCTATGGGACTGTAGTGCTTAACTCCAGTAGACTCACAGAAATGTCATTTTTTACTGATTGTAATACAATCAAATAAAACCAGGGATTTTTTGGTGATAGTTCTACTATATCTGCAAAGAAATGAAAGCAGAGACCTCCAAAGGGAAACAGGTAGTGTTCACACAAGAATCTCAGAAAGTCCACTATGATGTTCAGAAGTGTAAGAAATCAATAAATTTTTCAGAAGAAAAAGAATAAAAATGAGGGTCATGTGGAAAAACCCTTTGCAATTATTAACAAAGAAGTTATCCTTTGGGAAACTTGGGTTAAGAAGTTATATCTCTCCCTGATTGAACACTATAGTTCTGAACATGTGTGTGCATGTGTGTGTAAATGAATATTTTTAAAAACTGATAACAGAATATCCTCAGACTTCTATATTTGGAAACTATAGCTTGAGTCTACTTTGAGAAAATACCGTATGATAACTGAAATCTTCTGAAGGCAGAATTTCTAAAATATTAAACGTGATCGCTTCAACTCAGTGGAGAGAGTTATAGCGTAACTTGGATATGGGCTAGCTATTGCTTCTCAGAATACATGCAAGAAAAATGTTCACCACGTTAGTTGGATGCTACAGTTATCAACTTTGTTTCCAAATAGCAATTCATACTTGTATTACAAATGATGGAAGGAGTCACCACCTTTTCCTCTAGGAAACTTCATATTAAAGTATACCTTTGGTCATAGTGAAAACATAATCTGCTAATCATTATAATATGGCTACTTTTGCTTAACAACCTAAAAGAAAGAGAAATACTTGTCTCACTTCATAAGGACTGAATGAGATTATGTACATTATCAAGTATGGGTCTTCATAATTAGTGAGTAAATTGTTAATTCTAAAACATAACCTTTGGAGCATGTGAATGAGAATTAAAACATCTATCTCTTTGATTTTTTTCCGTAATGTGGATGACGGTCAAGTCCACCCTCTGTATTAGCCACCCTTCCATATCTGAGATGAAATAACTGGCACCTGCAGTTTAAAAGAGGTGGGGTTTAATTTGGTAGAGGGTTTCAGCGGGTTCCGCCCATGGTCTGTGGCTCTAAGGCAGGAGCGCCACCATGGAAAGGCATGGCGAAAGAAAGCTCAACTCATGGCAAGTAGAAAATAGAGAGAGCAGGAAGCAAGCCCACGAAGCATAGACCCTCCAACAGCTGGGCCCCAGGGACCCGCCTCCTTCAGGGGGCCTCGCTTCCCAGCAGCACATTCAGCTGTGAATGATGCGTTGATGAGATTAATGCCGCTCCTTACGATCCAGTCGATCCAGTCGCTGTGGGAAAGCCCCACCTCTGAGCGCGGGACTTTGCAGGGACATTTTAGGTATCAACTGTAACACTCTCCCTGAATTCTGCACACTAAGAATTCCAAGGTGGTCTTTTAGGGTGGAGGTTGTGCTACAGGAAAGGAAGAGCCCACAAGCAAGTCACAGACTTAAAACTAACTCCTTAAGCAAAAGTCGCTTAAACTTCAACTGAAAATTTTAGAAGAGCTAAGGGCAGACCATCTCAGAGCTATATGTGTGGCTAGAGCGCCTAAAAGAAAAGACTAAAAACTATAAAGTGATACGGAAGAAGTGTTGCTGTGATCGTCCGTCTTGAGAAATGAACAGTTTTTCAAAAGAGCTCAATTTGAGAAGGTATATCTAAGATGTCAGTCAGTGGAAATTTCTGAGGAAGAAATATGCAATCTGACCAACATGCTACTTAAAATATGACTGACTATATAAACACACACACACACACACACACACACACACACACACACACAAAGTGTTAAAATCTCTGAGACTTATATCAAAGTAAATGTCCAAGGGAGCTGGTCCTTGCTGAGACATCAGACTACAGCATAACAAACTTGAAGCAACCTTGACCCATAAAATGCTCATTTCCTAAAATAAATCTAAAACTGTTAATGAGCGCTGAAAGACTTGCACTGAGTGATGAGGGCTCAGCTTTGTTCTTGATCTAGACTTTAAAACCCTAATATTGAAAGCTAGTGCAAGCAATTGAATTCAGAGTCTAGGTTAAAAGTCAAGCCTTTGACCTGGGAGAATTCTGTATTTAGTTCATTTGAAGTAAAGACTTAAGGCCTATAAATCTCATATGCTCTCCCTTAGTCTCCTTCCAGAATGTATTTCCACATGTCATTTGTCGTAAGATATTACCTGGGCTAGAAAAGTAACCTTTCTTATGGGTTAGGACTAATTGAGCATTCTATTGAATTCTGTGTGAAACTGATGGCCTCGCTGTCAGTAGGGAGCTTGCTATTTTTAACCATCTACACAGAGAAAATGCATTGACAAAAATTAAAAAGAATCTTTACATAAATAGACCTTGGAATGTTTATAGGATTTTTTTTTCTGCATGAGAATCTGTAATGTTAACTTTAGAAGCTGAATGGTAAAAGCGACAGGAAAGGCATCCTTGGCTAATTAAACCATTTCAGACTATGGAACATGAGGTTAAGCCACAAAGTTGGCCCTTTTCCTCTCTTCTACATACTTTTTCATTCATGCATAAGTTATACATATTTGTGGGGTACCGTGTGATGTTTCAGTACATGAATACATTGTATAATGTTCAGATCAGATAAATGTTTGTCATTTGGGGGGAAACATTCAAATCCTTTTTAATAGCATCTTTAAAAGATACAATGCATTGTAATATCTAAAGTCACCCTACTGTGGAATAGAACAAAACTGATTTTTCTTATCCAACTCTACTTAGTATTCACTGACCACACTTTCGGAAACCTTTTCACAGCCTCTCTCCTTGACCTCCTTAGTCTCTGGTATGTGTCACTCCACCATTACCTTTTATAAGATTAACATTTTTAGATCCCACAAGTGAATGAGGCTCCTGCAGTATTTGTCTTGCTTATTTCATTTCACATAATCTCCAGTTTTAGCCCGCTTACTGCAGATGACAAGAATTCTTTCTTTTTATGGCTGAATAGTATTGTTTTGTATATGTGTCTTGTTTTCTTTGTTCATTTACCAATTGTTGACCACTCAGGTTATTTCTGTCTCTTGGCTATTATAAATAGTGCTACAGTAAAACCTGGGAATGTGGAAACCTTTTGGACCTACTGATTTCATTTCCTTTAGGTATGATGTAGGAAAAACAGCTACACATTTGTTTCCTGATAAGAATGATTCAGGGCAGAGGGAAAAATTTAGTGATGGATGAAATATGAGTCATGGGCGTCTTGTGTCCCACTGGTGAGGAGAAAGGCAAGTTTGGCCAAAAGAACCCTTAGCATGATTTGGGGTATCAGTACCAGGAGCTCCCATATTCTCCTCAAGTGCAAAAGTAAGAATGGATTTTGCTTCCACTACACAAAGAACTCTTCACTACCTGTAATTCCTGAGTAGTAGGGAAAAATATGAGGAAAAAATCATTAACATAGTCCACTACTCTCTGAAGAAAACCCTCAGAAATCTGAAGCTTCAGATACCAGGACCTAACTCCGAATTATACCGATCCTTATGACCCATCTGTAGGGACAGTGTTCTTCCTTAGCAGATATTCAAAAGACAGTTGTGCCAAGTGCTCAAGACTTTAATAGGATTTGTTACTTTAACCCCCACAGTGCCAATGAGAGGACGTATTACAAAAATTTTTAGAACAGATGGGATGAAGGAAAGTAGAAAAGAAAAAGACAAAAATGTATGTATGTATATATGAATATGCATATATGCAGGAGGGCTAACATGGTTCTACTATTGTATTATATCACTTAATGCTAAGCAATAATCGATGACAGGTTATTTGATCAATGTTGTATGTCTGTATGTGTTGTCCTGAACACACACTTCGAAGATATCAATATGTAAAGCAGCAACTATTGGTGTTTTTTGTTGTTGTTGTTGTTGTTGTTGTTGCTGTTGTTGATGTTTGCCTGTTTTGTTTTTTGTCTTTGGATTTTTGGTTTTTGTGTTTTTTCTGTTGTTGAGAGGATTAATTGTCTGACTAAATTTGCATGTCTGTATATGGGCTTATACATTTACACTTCGAAGATATCAATGGATAAAGCAATGACCACTGTTGAGATCATATCACCTTGTCTATAGATTAGTTGTGATTGTACTATTTTTTATGCTAATGGGTGTCTGTTTGTCAATATGTTTTTGTACTTTTGTTTTTTTTAAATAAAAAAAAAGAAATAAGAGCACTGAGGTCTTCAGTAACTAAATAACTTGCTCAAGAAGTTTTAACTGAGATCTTACTGACACTAGAGACCAACTGCTTCGTCTGTAGTCTGCCTCCCTCACCTTCCGCCCTATGCTATGCACGTATTACTAAAGGGCAGGCAGTCACTGCAGAAAGGCAACTGAATCCCAGACTTTTCTTCCCCTAAAGAAAAAGCACTCAAGATTTCCTTAAATGGAAAGTGCAAATGATGAAGAGGATCAACATCTTCATATGAAACTGGAACATAATTTTGCTCTGTAATTAGTCTGTGAACACTGATCAATGTACCTTTCATGAGACCTTCCAAATGTTATTTGTATACCTGATAGTTACCATCATCTCAGAAGATCAAGAATTTAATATTTAACTAATGTAAAAACTATCACTAACCCTTGGAGCTGCCCAGAATTTTCAAAGGAAGACTCTCAAGGCCTAGATTTGCAACAGACGTTAGAAGTCCGACATTAGCCTGAGTGTGCGGGAAATTTGTGGCAAAGTCATAAAACATCCAGGAACTTAGGAGTAAGTCCCTCAATTCCTCTGCTAAGAGTATTTCAAGGGCTTCTTCTTAGCTCTTTAATAAGATAAAGGCTGAATCCATCAGCTAAGCTGTTTATTGAGTGCTTACTATGTGCAAGGTCCAGATCTAGGGGACGTCTGCCTGTTCTTTATGTTTTTTAGAACCCATCATGCCCTACTGGGGTCAAAGGAGCCAGATTATCCCATTCATACCTAACCATTGGGGAATTCACAGATTCTTTTATCAGCCTCAATCACAGAGCACTGTTTATTAAGCATTCAGGTATAACATCTTCATCTGCCAAACAAGCTAATATAGTGTTCAGTAAGTTTACATTGATCATTTATTGGCTAGACTGGCAACTCAGGTACAATACAAAAATGTTTCTTGTTCAAGCCTAATGCAAGAAAGCACAAACCAGAATTTTACTTTCTTAGTTTGGCTGCCTTTCCACAGAGCAAATGTGGAATGTTTAGAGTTGTACTTTGAATCTATATTTACTTGAACTTCACCTCGAAAAGTGTTGAAATTTGCTATTGTGTGGTATATGCCTTATGTGGCAGCTTACAAAGATATTTACCTGTGTTATCTCCTTCAATTGTCAGAAATGAGGAAATTTAATAACCCCACTTTTCCACAGAGTAAATTTAAAGTCACAAAGCCTGATGAAAGTTTTCAAAGTCACACAGCCATCTTATCATAGAGATGCAAACCCTTGACATTGAGGTCCATTGTTGGTTTACTTTGTTTATAGCTGGTAACCAACTTCTAAAGAACGTTGCTGTTCTCAGCATCCCAGTCACCGTGTTTCACAGCAGGTGTTATTAAGCACCTTTCCTTTAAAATTACTGATTCTTCAAATCAAGAGTTTCCCCCTCCCCAGTAGTTTCTACACTAGGATTGGAACTACTGTAACCCTAAGCAGACATAATAGCAAAAAGAAATGAAAAATGTAAGTAATGTCTTGAAAGAATATGATACTGCTCACATATGATGGAAGGAATTAATCTAGCCTCACAGTGGGAGTGAAGAAAGGCTTCCTGAAGAGGTGGCAACTGAACTGAAATCTGAAAGATAAATGCCAGGTAGCAGACAAAAGGACAGAAGGGTTCTGGGGGTGGGGATGCGAAGGCCATGCAGAAAGGACCATGGAAGGGGAGAGGAGAGAGAATAACATGAAGAACCAACAGAAGACCAGGAAAGCCACAGCAGGAAGCAACGGAGAAGGGAGTGTGAGATAAAACAACTCACAACATGAATGTATTTTAAAAGACTACCTTTAAAGTCTATATTCAATACACCCTCTGCTTCCATGTGTGCGCAGCCTCCGGAGCATCAGCGTCTCTCACTGTAGTGGGACATTTGTAACAGCTGATGACCCACGTAGACATATCGATCATACCCAAATTCACAGTTCAGGCTGGGGATACAGCTCAGTAGAATAAGCACCTGCCTGGCAAGCGCAGGGTCCTGAGTTGAATTCTCAGTACTCCAAACTCAAGGTTCACCTTAGGGCTCACGCCTGCATTTTTATCAGCTGTACTACCACTTTCCTTCTTAATTAACAATTAATAGAGCACCCATTACATACAAAGCACTACATGGCTAGTGATGACAGGTTATATCCCTGGTACTTGGGCACTCAGCAGTTTTTTACCAGAATACCTCAAATAGGTAATTAAGATTCAACTGTTTGATAGCGTAAGTGCAAGGTGCTAGAAATACATGGGGCAGGAACGCTGGACCCAGACAAGGAAAGCCAGAAAGCGTCAGATGGAAACTAAAGACGAAGGAATGCTGGCTTGTGAAGGAGTGAGGAAGTGTCTTACAAGCCAAGGTAACAGAGCAGGAGAAGGTCTCTGGGTGAAGGGGGTATGACTGAGCCAGCGTGGAAGAAGAGGGCTTTAGACATGAGGCTGTAGACTGAGATCAGTGTCAGCATAGTTCTCATAAGTCATGCAATGTATCCTGAGTCTCTGGCTGTAGAAAATTGAAAATAGATTGACTAGGGCATGACAGAAATTAAGAACATACGTAAGAAAGCTGGTGCTACAGTCAAGACAAGATGTGACAGTGATCTAAATCAGAGCAGCCATAGTGGGGATAGAAGGAGGCAGATGGGTTTATTTATGAATGCTGTGAGCAGAGGGGAATATAAATAGGCCATACGCTACATAAACTGCCATCATCCAAACGTGTTGCCAGTCATACCCACAACTCCTAATGGAAATGGCCCTGTTTATGTGCCACAGGCTAGCATGGGTCCTTGCATTAGTGATGACGGAACTTAAAACTAAATGAGTTTACAAACAAAAGTTTTAATTAGGAAGAAAAAGACGATTTAAAGAAGACTCCAGCTTGACTAGTAGCTGGAGCAGTCACACTCTAATGAAGGTCGGACTGGTTAGTGAAGCAAATGAGCCAGTTTTATTGGGCGCTTGTGGTAGGTCTGGCTTATCATCATCCCGGTCCTGGCTTCATAGCTCGTATTGAAACCTTGTGACCTGAAGGGTAATTCTGTTCTCATAAGAAGATTCTTTATTATTTTAGTGGCAATTTCAGTCATGATAAGCTCAGCTGGAATCCAAAGTACAGCACTGGAAGTTCTGGGCATAGTTGAATGTTTCTATAAATCTCTTATCCTGATGTTCTCAGTCTTGATCAGTAAAGAGACAGGTATATTTAGGGAGGGGTGATAAACTTGTTTTGCCAGCTTTTAGATGGATAGTCCCTAAGTGACTAACATGCCTATTTACAGATCAAAGAAGATTTGACCCAAAGTTTTACAAAATAAAGGTCAAGGTTTGTTCTACTTTTAGTTACTTGTTGGGCATCTGTAGGCTACTTTCATTATATAATTGTTCAGTATAAAGAAGTTCATGGTGTCTTTCACGATGATTAAAATCAAAACATTACAAAGACAACAAGGTAATAAGTCAAGTACATTCTAATATTTTGAGGAAGGCAAGCCACATAGAAAAGAGTGTTGCATTGAAGCCCTAACTAAGAAGAAACCATATGTCCCAAGCTGTAGAGGTCACTGAAGCCATCTGGTACCCAGAACCACCCCTCAGCTCCTACTCTTCATGAGTTACTTGGCATTTTCTGTATCTTCTTACAACAAACCACTACTGTCTGAGAACATTTGGGTCAGTCTGAATTCCTTGGAGCTGTTATTCTAAGTAGAACAGTCCATCATCCATCTCTTAAGAAAGGTCATACATCAGACATACTCAAAAGTACCGAGACAATAGGACTTTTATTTCAAAAACTATTCCCAGAAAGAGCTCTGTTTAACTGGTAGTTATCGTCAAGAGCACACAGGAAGATAAGATTTAACAACAGTGACTGATTGTTCTGTATGTTCAGTGAAAAATGAACAAGAAGAAAGATGACCTCAATGATAGCTGGATTTAGATCTTTAAAAGTAATGGATATTTTGCACCAGGAAAAATTACATAATGATTTTTCTCCAGATGGAATAGGAAGTCATTTTAGCGGAACATTATATATTTTAAAAACAGTAGTTCCACCCACAAGTCTACCTCCAGGGTACTGTGTGCTGTAATGGTTGCATTTATGGTGACCAAAGTTCAGCTCATCAGCTCGGGTGTTCACAGAATCCCGGGGAGCCATTTAGACCTGTGAGTCTTCATCTCGTTATGAGAGAGATTATGATGAAAAGCCACAAGATCAGCATTTACAATCAGAGTGCCTCATTGAGGGCTTGGCTGTATGCATCCTAAGTCTCTATTTTAAAAATCTTTAAAATAGAAGTGGAAATATTTTTATGGCTACTGTGGGAATTTTTAATCTGAAGATAGTTACTGTGTAGAAAACCATCAGAAAACCAAGGCATTGCTTGGTTATTTTTGATAAGAAGGATTTTCTAACAGAATAAAAAAAATGTCAAACTCACAAAAGCAGTTACAAATGCTGACTTTGGGATCAGAGTCTAGGCTTGAGAGGTCCCACATTATGGAAACCTATGTTATTGGATTATTAGCTCACCAGCACCATGATGTGGGTCAAGTTATGCAAAGAGTCCATGTTTCAGATTTAGCAGCCTTAAAATGGATTAAAATGCTTCCTTGACATGTAAACTATTATGATTTTAAATTGAATTGCATAAAATGCATATAAAGAACTAAGCCTTCTAGTTCATGTTTATTACGTACTCTTAATATTACTTAACAGTGTAGCAGAGGTGGTAAATTGTATTGCAAATATTATTTATAAGTAAATATCATCACAGATTCAGTAATGTCTTGCATTGTCTATCCCAAGAAATAATTAAGAACGGACAATTTTGACTAATGCATTAGTCAGTTTCTTCATTACTGGGACAAAATATCTGACACCCACAACTTAAAGGAAGAAAGGCTTATTTTGGCTCACAGTCTCAGTAGGTGCAGTCCATGGTTGGCTGTTTCCAAGGCACAAACCCCATGCTGGAAAGCCTGAAGGAGAACAGCTGCTCACCCCACGGCAGCCAAGGGCAGACAGAGAAGGAAGGACCAGGGACAACTGTACAGACTTGTGGGGTTGGGAAGGGGATCTTGGGATGGTGATAAATGAGAAAGGAGAGGGGAAGTGGAAGTACAAAGGATCAAAATGTGATACGCACATGTAGCAATACCCCACAATGAATATCTCCTTTATGTATTACAAATAAGTACTGACAGAAATTTTCTTTAAAAATGCACCCTCCTAAGTCAAGTTCCCTGTGGCCCACCTTTCAGACCAGGCCCCACACTCAGCTATGAACTCATAAGTAGATTGATTCACTGGTGAGTATGGCGCCCTCACAATCTAGCCAGCTTTCAACAGCCCCACTTCTGAACACGACCTTTGGGGGACACGGTAGGTGTGAACTGTAATTACTACACATCTAAATTTTTACATAACCAGCATTATGCTTCATTCATGGGGCACCTAAGTAACAAAAAAAAATTAAATGTGGCTAGATTTTCTAGCCACAAATCTGCAGTTGTCGTATCAAAGAATGTAGAACTAGTGGGCCGCAATGATAAAATATAAATCCTTAACATTACTGTTCAACTTATTATTTGGCAGTCTCTACTCTAGAGAACTGACAGGAAGAAAATATTTTATTCTGTATTACACAAGCACCTACATTCTTAGAGTTTGTAATTTTGAATCTATTTGGAATAGTTTTCATTTCATCCATTCAGCAAATATTTATTGGAACTGCATTAAACACTGGCCATTTAACAGTGAGCAGGATAACATGTAGGCACTGCCTTCAATAGCTAATACTCCACTAAGCACACAGGTAAGATAACCAGCAATTATAGTACTGCATGTTAGAAGGTATGATAAGAAAAATATGGTCTATGACTAAGTTGGAAGAAAGTCTGGCCCAGACTCATGCACCAGAACAATTAACTCATCTCTTCTTCCTTATTACATTGTACCTAGGTTCTCTTGACAAAATCTGGCTTATTTCTGTTTGTATTCGCTGGGGGGCTTGAAATATTAATTAAAATATTAATTTCCACAGGTAATTGGCCAGGGCATAATCAGCCAATTGGCTAATGCATCAACATCTATCCTGATATCTTTGTATTCTCCTATAAGGATGGGAAACGAGAAGCAGTACAGTACATCCCATGATTCCCTTTCAGTCTAGTTATGGATGTGACTTGAATTATGCGACTTAGTATCATTATACAATATTTGTTTTAGAAATGAATGAAAGGAGAACAGAAGTAGTACATAAGTCGATCCATTATTGATGAAGTTTGTAGCAGGTACCTGGGACTGGAACCAACATCTCTAACACAGATTTCCTGGGTGACAGTCAAGGTAGTAGAAACCAGAGGTAGTCTGGCTTGTAAACTGTGAAACAACTGCCTTGGTCAGAGAGTACTATAGATTATTGCCTATTTTCTGCAGTGATTGTTAAAGGCCTCACCTAAAAAGGTGTTTCTCCAGCACTTTGAGCAAGACTATGGCAGGCTAACACTCTGTATTAGGTCCCTTTCTCCTTAAACTAGCTGGAATTATCTCAGTTATCTGAAATTGAGCTTTATTGCAGCCTTTTGAGTTAAATTATATTTGTCAGAAACATACCAGCCTCCGGAGTTGATACATTAAGCATTATAATATAAAGCCACACGTTGAGTGTGAAAGTAGTAAGAATAAGCACACAATACTTAACCAACTACCAAATCATTCTTGAGATGATCTGTAAATGTGTTATCAGTAGTTTTGAGTTACTCAAAGCCTATCTTTGTGGCTTTGTTGCCTGCTGAAAACTGGCCTACAACAAAGGAGGCCAGCTAACCCTTCACACTTGTGAGTGTAGTATGATCTTCCGGGGTATGGAAAGAAAGAAGAAGTTAGCAAACAAAGGCATATCAGTGTATATTTGGCATCTTAGAAGAGATGGACACCTGACCTGCAGTTGAGTCTCTCAGTCTCTCCTTGATGGTGTGATTCTGAGTTACAGAATAATCATACTTTAATATGAGGTGCAGACTCTTGAAGTGCATGTTACATTATGCTGCCTCCCACAAAGGATTTCTTTTCAAAGAAAAAATATATCATATATTGGTCAACTGATGCTCAATATTCAGGTCCTTTTGTCCACCAGAGTTTCCTGCAAAATTAACAACTCTTTCTGGTTGTAAGACAATCCCTGTGTGTTGAAGGAGAGTGATGGACTTCACTCACTCCCCTAGACTTGATCCATCAACTGTATAAACTTTAGGGATAAACAAAGGTAAGAACAGGCTTAGAAATATATCTCACCTACCAGAATGTTGCTATCCGAGAGGGGAACCAAACCTGACAGCCAATAGGCCCTTTTATCTTTCCCTTCTAAATCCAGCCTCTACCTCTGTTTTCCCTCCCAGAGTCCGCAGGAGGCTCTCGTGATTTATACATGAATCTCTTGGGTCCTCGGTATAAGAGCATGACACAGATTCCAGAGCTATTTTGGTTCAGGGCTTGCCCCCACAGAATTCACACATGAATGATTCTTCAAAGGTTTTAAAATCCAACAGTTCAGTTCTCTCTTGGATGGTCTTTCTTAAATACAGACTCTGTCAACTGTAGCTGCTTTTGAGATGTAATTTCAGGGTCAAGAAGACATCTCTAGCCTTTATAAAATTTTGTTTCCATCATCTCAATGGTCTCTAAGAACTCACAGCAATTTATCCTTTGAAACTGTGATTTCCTATACATTTAACAACTCAAATACCCCTAGGAAATTAGTAGAAAAACTTTGTGAATCATTAATATCCTACCTCGCCTGAGTTTATCAGATCCTCTATTTACAAATTTTCAACAGATAAGGTCAGAGAGGAATGTGCCAGAGGGTAAGACTTCCTGTAAGACACAGAACTGTGGGGGGCATTGTCTCTGTCTTGCTAGATCCCAACTCTAGAGGTGACATGAACTCTAAGGTCAAAATCAGGATTCACTCTCTGGCTGTCTCTTCTATTTCACTAGATCCAGTGCACTCTGTCTCTTGCTGCTACCCTTAGGGTGGCCACTGAGCACTATGACCCTGTTAAGGCTCATGTTTAGATGTCCCTCCAAAGCCTCACATGGACATAGGTGGGGTTTCTTCAGAGGTGGCTGGATTTATAGTATGTGACGCTGGAACTGATTTATGGTACAATGATAGGCTCAAGAGCACTAGGATTATGGAAGTGAGTGCCACCCTCCTTAGGGAGCCCGGATAAGATAAAGGGGTAGAAAGACTCTGTTAAAGACCCTTGATTGCTTTGTTACCTTCAGCCTGCCACCCACTAAAACTAAAACTAAAACCACTAAGATTAAAAAACACTCCAAAAAAAAAAAAAATAAATAAATAAAAATTAAAAAAAATAAAAAACACTCCAAGGCAAGATCCTTCTCCTGAGTCATACCAGGTTATCCATGGCCCAATGACTCACCAGTCTCTGAGTTTTCCATTAATCTGTCCTATCACTGTAAACACTCAATCAGCAGTGGCTGGCTTGGAGTGTCTGTCTGTGTCCATCCTGAGGTTCTGACTTCCCAGTCGTCTTTGATGTACTTCTCTCTCTGTTTCTCATTTTTACCCTTTTGCTGTACCACTCAAACAAGCAGTTGGGGAATCTTGGCCAGCTGCCTGATAAATCAAGATCTCCAAGGTCTAAAATCCCAGAATTTAATTCTGGAAAAATTTTGTAAAACTCTAAAAAGTATTTATTGACATTTTAAAGTGTGTTTTATTTTAGAAAATTAAAAACATAACAGCCTAGTTAATAGGCTACTGTGCACAGTAAAATGGACAATAACTTACACGATTTTGTAACCATATACATGCAGGCATAAAAAGGACAGTTGTAGGGGAATAGCAGTTATAAGTAGACAAATTATGAGTAATGAACCATACTCATAAAGAAATAGATTAAAACATGAAATATATAAATATCACTATGCTTGGTAGCTGTGCACATATAAATTTATAAAATTTTTGACAAAACTTATCAAAAACTGCTATGGATCACCACTACCTATGCAATTGCCCAAAGAACTGAGATCTTGAGGAATTGTATCATTCACAAGCACAGATGTACAAAATGACATCGCTTCATTTCCTGAGGAAGTTTCAACGTCTCTCTTCACTAACACAACGTTTACACACAAAATCTACATTGTAAAAGATTATGACAATTATTAGGTTCTCTACGCAGAAGAAACAAAGGGGGTAAGGCCTTTACTCCAGATACAGAGGAAAGGACTGCATGCCGCACAGAACTCCTCTGGGGTAGACAGAGGATGCTAGGGGCTTCTGAGGACTCTGGCTAGAGGCGGAGCTTGAGGGGCGGGCTCAGGGACACATTAGGAGCTGATTGGGGCTTCCCTCCAGCGCCAGAAGGGTAAGAGGAAGTTGTATTCCGGGCTGGGAGGAGAGGATGGGGGGAGACGTCATCATTTGGAAAACAGGCTGTTGTTTTGGGGTTCCAGCCACGTTAGACCACCATAATGATTCAGCAATTCATACTAGAGCAGGAACCTACCAATAACTGCTTTTTTGGAGTCAAATCAGCAAAATTAAATGCACAACATAAATTAGAACTCTCTGTAAGTCTGTAAAATCCATGCATCCAGCACTGGAAAGGATGTAAAGATGAACTACCTAGCACAGTGAATTGTAAAAATAATGCTGAAATTTTAAAACAGTTGGGGAAAACTTAAAAACAAAGTAAACAAAATCTAAACAAAACCCAATTAATGCATGAAAGTATACTAAAGAAATAGAACGTGGACATGGAGATAGTCCATGAGCACTGGCTGACTTTCAAAATCATTAATTATAGTTTGAAGTCTTGCATCGTGATAAATAGTAGCTTTTGGGACATGACTCTCCTCAGAGAACGCGTTCGAACACACTTTCTATGATGTGTTATCTTCTCACAAATTCTTCTGTGACTCTGCAAATATCAAGTGAACATCCCTATTAAATTTTCCAGATGTAAACCTCACTCACACACCCAAAACAATGCTTTATCAGGTATGTATTCTGCTTAACACAGCAAAACTGTCCTGTACAAAATCTAAATTGTGCCAGTCCCTTTCCTAGAATTTGGTTCTCTACCCTTCTTCCATAACTTTTCAGTGGAAATTGTGGTGTTGTAGAGACAAGGGGCACTGTCAGTAGGAAAATGATAGGATGAAGGACTCCATGAGCTTTATTAAAAATTAATAAAGTAGTTTTGACCTGCATCCAGACTCTACCATTTAGAAGGGCAAAGGCAGCTTGACTCAAGCAATTAAGAAGACAAAGGCAAAGAACTGTAGGGAAGGTCCCAGGTAACTCAATTAACATAAGAATTTTAAACTTTCCATTTACTTCATCCTTAAACCTAAGCTGCTGTATGTTCAGCTGTACCTTCCAGCTAAGCAGTGGTTTGCTGTCCAGTCTTAGTACGGTGTGGCAGAGTGTGGCACGGTGTACAGCCCCCCTCACCAGACTTTACAGCGCTGGGAATTTTGTAATCCCCCAGGTGATATCTAATCACTGTGGCCTATCTTCAGCAACACTCACTTTAGGTCAGTGTAGGTAGAAGGAAGCTCTCTTATCTTGATGCTTACTCTTATTAATTTTCTATTCCCTGACCCTCACCCCACTTCTTAGCTATGAGCTCCCACTACGCCGTGCTGGGTTCAGAGTCAAGTCTGATTTTGTCGCCATTGCAAAACCTCACTTCTGTGGTCCCAGTGATTATTGCAGTGATTCTGAATAAAGTCTTAACTGGCTGTCATAGGTATCATTAGTAAAGATGTTCTCGGACACTACAAAACCTCTCCAGATGAATAAATATTATGTGATTATTATTCTTAATTAATTAAGTGTATTGATGTATTTTAGATATGCATAATGATCACATCATAGAAAATTTGTAGCTGTACATGATATACCTTGTGACAGGTTTTGCCAGCACAGAGAGAAGTAAAGCAGAATACAATGCTTTTATTATGGGCATGGAGAAGACCACAGTAGGAGTAGGAGACATGGAACTTCTGAGGTCCTGTGGTGGGGGTCAAAGGTTAAAAAGGCCAGGCTGGAAGCTGGGTTTAAGAGGCAGACTGCCTGATATGGCAGACTAGAATTGGGTGGGAGTGTGGGGAAAGGAAACAGGATATTATAAAAAGGGAAGTAGGAAGTTGTAATTTGACTCAGAGGAAGAAGTGTAGGGCTGAGCACATGACCTCTACTGGCCAGCACCATCTTGGCTTGGTGCCATACTGGCTCAGCACCATAACACATGACCTCTGGCACCATCTTGGCTGGACACCATAGCATCTCGGCAGAAATTACAGTGAGGCGAGAAACCTATCACCTTGATTCTTCTATTTTTCCCATTATCCTCCCTTCCCTTCAACCCTTTTGCCTCTCTTTAACAAAGCTTACTAAAAGCTTTTCTCCATTTTTTTTCTCCTGTTTTTCAATGGTGTGATTTTTTTCCAGAGCCTCCCCCATTTCGCCTCACAGAATGAAATCATTTAGGTGAATTCATGTCAGTCCTAGGTCAGACTTGGTAATTAAAGTTGTGATGTTTTCAGCATACCAAGAATGGCTGAGTCACATTTAGACTCGTTCATAAGGGTGACTCATTAAGCCAGAATAAACACCTATTAGTTTACACTGAAATTATAGCTGCCAAGCACATGGCTACTTGGCTCGCCCTGACTAACTCTTTGCCTCCTTTTAGCAATATTCCAAATAAGATGCATCTGGAATAAAAACACAGATCACATTTTTTATAGGATTTGGGGGTTTAGTGATGCTGACCTCTAATAGTCTGAACTGTATAATCTAACATGTTTACATGATGAGAATTTCCCTTCAGTCATTCTATCTTTCACCAATATCTTACCCCTACTTCCTTCTGTTCATCTTCAAAGTTAGTGTCTTAATTCAGGTTTTCTTTGTAGCTAAGTTATCTAGAAATATTGAAGGTAGTCAGACAGGGCTTGGCCCTGGGAAGGTCAGTACAGAAGACAACTATGGCTGGAGGTGTATTCACTGAAGGCCAGGCCTCACGAAAAGAGGGACCTACTTCCCAGGTAGATCCCAATTTAATCAATATCACCTAAGCAACTATACTTAGATAATCTTATCGGTTCACCAGAGCTTTGTCCCACCTCACACTCACTTGTGACTTCCCATTGGATCAATATTACCTAGTGACTGCATTCGTAAACTTATTGACTAGTTTTGTTCCACCTTCAACCCACCTCACTTCATATCCTTGCTCAATAAAATGCCCTTGAGAAGCGGTATCAGTGGGCAATCCACTTTTTGGTCCCTTTCTGTGCCTCTTAGATAAAAGCAATCTTTCTCTCAATAAATTCTTCTTGCTCTTGAGCTCCTTAGTTCACAGAATACTTGGTTTTTCAGGCATCTAGCAGGTTGGGTGTTTCTTTTCCCTATATCACCATCATTACAGACCTACGTTATATCAATTTAACCAATATCATTACTCTTTTACACCATTTAAATAAATTCTCGCCAAATTTGATACTCACCTTTCTATAAATGAATGTGAAATTACATTATTTTTCCAATCTAAAATTCATCAATGTGCCAGGTGTGGTGGGACACACCTATAATCCCAGCACTTGGGAAGCTGAGGCAGGAGGATGACTATGAGTTCAAGGCCAGCCTGGGTTACAAAGTGAGTTTAAAGCCAGCCTAAACTGCACAGTGAAACTCTGTGCCAGAATAGAAAAAAAATTCATCATTGTTCATCTTTTAGAATGAACTCAAATCCATAATATGATTTTTAAACTCCTTTATGAAGTTTTACCTACTCACATCTCCATGGTCATTTAATTATAATTTCTTTATGTTTGAGTGATGCTGAAATTTGCAGTCCTCTCAATGAGAAAGGCTCTCTCTCACTTTTTTTGTGTACAGGCTGCTTCCTTTATGCGTGAAAATCTCACTCCCTTTCTTCTTCATTGACTTCCTCCCCCACTGATTTACTAACTCCTCTGAAAAGCTTCTGACTACTTTGTACATCCAAAAGTGTCTCCTGAAGACTTCCGTGAAGATGGCAACCAGGTGAGCGGCACAGGGAAATCCTCCCAGAGACAGATCTCTTGCGCGCTGGTGCTGGGTCTGCGGCTGCGAAATTCCAACTGAACGTGATGCTCTGCGCTGCCTGAGCATTAAAGGGTCGGCTGGATTTGCCGCAGCGAGGAGTGGGCGGGCCCTGAGAGCTGGGTGCCCAAGGCGCTCAGTGCAGCGCACAGGCAGCGGCTCAGCCAAGTCCGCGTACCCCCGAGGGTGCTCGCAGCAGGACGGACCCTCCCATCTCCCGACCCAGAATGGCTTGCAGGTGGCTGTGGCTAGAAATTTTTGGCGGTGCCATCCTCGGCCAGAGAGCGGGAACTGTGGAGGCTGCAGTCAGCGGTTCCTGTGAGAACGCCGAGGAGGCGGAGAAGCACCAGGGAATGGCGCATCGCGGGTGAGGCATGAAATATTAGCACTTTGGGTATCTCCTGCCAGCACGGATTCCAGAACGGGTGAGCTGAGTGTGCACCACAGCCGGATTTCTGAGTCAGGAAGAAGCTCGACCCAGGGAGATACATCTAAGTGGCATTCTTGCCTGCAGGACCCCAGGGATGGGTGAGTTGATTGGGCACCCAGACCAGATTCTTGAGTCGGGGAGAAGCTCCGCCCAGCGAGGGACAACAGAGCAGCACAACTGACTGTACGGACCCCAGGACGGAAGACCTGGCTGGGCACGCTGACCGGGTTTTTGAGTGGGGGAAGAGCTCCACCCAAGGGAGGAACACCTGAGCGACCCCCTGCCTGCATGATCCCCTGGGAGGCCAGCTGTCTATGAGCCCCATCCAGGTCTCTGGGTAGGGAGTAGTTTGGTCCACAAAACAGCATATGAGCAGCCTATTGAGCAGAACTTACAGCAGAAAGCTTAAGGGACATTCTCCCAAAGAGAAGGAGTCATTGGAGCAGCCTTTGCAACAGACCTTTGCCTGGTGAACTGCCTGGGTAATTTATTGCTCAATATTTTGAATCTGATACCCAAAAATGGGAAGACAGAAGAACAAAATGAAGTCTCAACACAGAACAAGTCCTGGATGCGAGGATACAGGGGAACTAGCAAGCCACAGACCTACAAGTTCTGAAACGATTGCATCCGAAATAAAGAAACAACTCCATCAGGCCATAGAAGAGTTTAAAGCAGAAATAAGCCACATACCTACAATGATCTCTCAGACAAAAAATGAACTGAAAACTATAATGGAAGAAATGTTCCATACACATAGAGAAGAAATAGATAAAAGATTAGAAGAAAATAGGAAACAAATGGAAACGTTACAAGAGCAATTTAGGAATGAATTACCAAGAATGAAACAGGCCCAAAGAGATTGCCAGGATTTGAAAACTTACACTGAAAGCTTGCAGAAATGCTTAAATGAAACCGAAGATAGAATTTCAGACCTTGAAAACAGCATGGCAGCTTATGAGCGTGAAAGGAAGGATCTCATAAAATCATCAAAGACCCAAGAAAAATCAATCCAACAGCTGCAAGATGAGGCAAAACAAAATAATATTCAAGTAATAGCAGTCAGTGAAACAGCAGGAGACAAACACAAATGATATAAAAAGAATATTTGCTGAAATAATAGCAGAAAATTTCACAAACAAGGTAAAAGATACTGAAGTACAGTTAATTGAGGCATATAGAACCCCAATGAGCCATAATCCAAAGAAAACCACACACAGACATATAATAGTCAAGATCCCAGATATCCAGCAAAAGAACACAATATTAAAAGCTGCTAGAGAAAAGAAACAGATCACCTATAAAGGAAAGCCCATCAAAATCACAGCAGACTTCTCAATGGAAACCATGAAATCAAGAAGAGCTTGGAGCGAGATATTACAGATTCTGAGACAAAACAACTTCCAACCCAGACTGATGTATCCTGCAAAACTATCCTTCAAATTCAATGGAGAAATAAAATATTTCCATGAGAAAGAACAACTGAAGAACTTCATGAGTGCCAAACCAGCATTGCAAAAAACACTAAAAGATATTCTAGACAGAGAAAAAAGAGACCACAATCCCAAGAACAATGATAGAAATAACCCCCTAAACAGAACAAGTAAGTAAACAGACAGTGAAAGAAGGAAAACAATAACAAGTAAATAACATGACAAGAATAAGCCAAAAAATAATCATTATAACCATTAATGTAAATGGTCTCAATTCGCAAGTCAAAAGGAAAAGATTGAGAATCATAAGGAAAATTATACACCACGACCAGGTAGGATTCATCCCAGGAATGCAGGGATGGTTCAATATTCGCAAATCAATTAATGTAACACAATATATTAATACAGTCAAAGATAAAAACCACATGATTATCTCAATAGATGCAGAGAAGGCTTTCGACAAAGTCCAACATATATTTATGTTAAAAACCTTAGAAAA
>PVLD010006926.1:0-95950 GCA_004027595.1 Dinomys branickii | reverse complement strand
CTGACTAAATTTGCATGTCTGTATATGGGTCCATACATCTACAATTCGAAGATATCAATGGATAAAGCAACAACTACTGTTGAGACCATATCACCTTGTCTATAGATTAGTTGTGATTGTACTATTTTCTATGATAATGGGTGTCTGTTTGTCAATATGTTTTTGTACTTTTATGTTTCTAAAATAAAAAAAAAATGTTCCTGGGATCTGGGTAACATCATTCCACAGGAAAATCTCTGCTGCATAGGAAAAGCAGCTGAAGCAGACAACTTGGATGGATGGATGGATGAATGGATGACCCTGGCCCCTCCATCATACACTATTGGTTGAAGCATCCTACAACTACAAGCAACTCTGCCACTACATTGCCTTCTTCATACCAGTTTAAATATGCCCTGAATGATTTTTTATTTGGCCTTTCTGTCCTTTGCTAATATGGCATTTTCTGCAGTTCGGGTGAAGAAATAGCAGTTTTCCTAAGATTCTCTGTGAATGTACACTGGAAGCCTTTCCTGCCTCCTCTCATCCTGCAGTTTCCTTTCCAAACATGAGGTCGAGGAAGGCATGAGTAAGTGGCCCCACTGTCCTTGCAGACCCTCGCCTTCCCACCGTCCTACCTTGATCACATTGATCCAATAACCTTTAAATACATGAGATTCATGGGAAACATTTTAATCTAACCCATAACATCCCGCTCCCTGAGAGAATGTCTGTCTCACTATGCAAAATGTATTAAGTCCATTTCTGGACTTCAGAGTCATCAAAGTTTTAACAATTCCAGAAACTTTAAATTTAAAGTCTCTTTGAAAATCAAGGCAAACTGTTAGTATGACCCACTGTAAAACTAAAAGACAGCATACAATACTTCCAACACACAATTCCCCCAAACGTTCCCATTCCAAAAGTGAGAAATAGGGGGATAGAAAGGAATGGGACCAAAGTAATATCAAAACCTAGCAGGGAAAACATTAAATTTTGGGTGCCCCATTTTGGACCATCTGTGGTACATAGTGGTGAGATGCGAACTCCAAAGGGTTTGGGTAGCCTTGTCCCTATGGCCTTCCTTATTGCAGCCCCTTAGCCTCTATCTTGGCTGGATATGCTCACTGCCTGTAGTTTTCCTCAGCAAATGCTCTATATTCCTGGCATTTCCAGTTTCCTGGAGTCTGTACTGCACCTTCAGCCACTCATAGCTTCACTCTCATAGTTGCATGCATCACTTCCACTGCCTGGCTTCCAGCCTCCATGACCCTATAACTCTTGCATTGTGCAAGACTATAAAACTACCATCACATGGACAATATCAAGGTTTGCCAAAGGTCAGGCAATAGCCACACCCCTTGATCCTGGCTGCAACAATCTCTGAGTCCCTGAATGGCTGAACTCCAGAATGCAGCTCTTTAGGCAGCTGTGAATGAGCAGATGTCTCAGGGCCTCACTACTCAAATGAAATATTTATAGTTTTGTACCCTTAGCCTATGACGGGGAAGGTCTTGCTGATTTCTGAGATACTCTCAAGACATCTTTTTTCTTGTCTTTGTATACATTTTGGGGTTTTTTAATGCTAATATTTTCAGCAATCAAGCTCTCCTTCGCCCAAGTTTATAGATGCTTTCTGGCTGCCAGAAGAACTTTCTAAATCTGTTAGCTCTGCTTCTTGCTTTTGATTCTCACTATAAATCTGGCCAAAAGCAGCTGGCAGTGACCATACTACAGCCTGAACATTGGGCTGTCTTAAAATTTCCTCTGCCCTGAATTTCAGTCTGTTGCAAATTCTGAGTACACAAAATATGGACAAATTTTCTTCCAGAGCATAACACACATAGCCTCTAGTACAAGTGTCAATGGAATCCTTGATCCTAACTGAAACTTTCTCAGCCTGCCCTTTACTGTTAGCATTCCTATCATCATTCTAGTCTTCTGAGCTTTCACCAGTATTGCACATTAAGCACAACTCATTCTAGGTCTGCAACCTGCATGTCTAAATCTCTCCAAACTCCTCCTAAAAACCAGTACCAAAGGCTACTGAACCACAAAGTTAAATATAGTCACAGCTATGACCCTACTCCGGGTACCAATGTTCTATATTAGTTTCTCCATTGCTGAGGTATAGTACCTGTCAGCAAACTTCAAGGAGGAGAAGTTCATTTTGGCTCATAGTTTCAGTGGTTTCAGTTCTTGGTTAGAGGGCTATAAGGCAGAAATGGTATGATAAAATGGCAAGGCATAGGAAGGCTGCTCACATCAGAGGCAGCCAGGGAGCAGCGCAAAGGGAGGAGCTGTGGACAGGAACAGGGCCTTCCAGGTCATGCACACCACTGACCTTCATTTTCTGACCAGGCACCATCGTCTAATAGCACATTCAGCTACTAAACTCATCAATTACCTTCCACCACGTGAGATGTTTGAGTGATATTTTAGGTCTAAACCATAACACTGACCTTTCCCATACATCCCACAGACTTTGTCCTTGTGTGCCTTTGGCTTTATGACCAGGCCTGGGGGCTTATAGGGGGCCTGGGGCAAGATGGACAGCCATTCTACGGTGTCCATCTCAGGAAGGGCCATTGACAAACAGCGCAGTCCATGGGTAAGAGGAGATGGCCTGAGCTCAAGCTTCATCTTGCCAAGGTGTCACAGTGAGCCTGATTTGCCCACGGCTCCTTCTGTACCACCCACAGCCTGCCAGATTTAGGGTGAAGGTAGAGATGGAGTGCTTAAGGAGAACAAGGCCAGTGTAAATTCCCTCCCCTGACCCACATGCACCTATGGCTGGCAGGTGGTCAGGTCTCAGCGAGAAGCATAACCCTTTCAACCCTGAGCTTTCCATGGTCACCCCCTCATAAGCTTGGTACAAGGTAATCAGATGGACATGCCCCCTTCCACCCTTGGCTCTCAGTGCCACGATGGCTCTGCTACTTAGCTGCTCTGAGGTTACAAGCCACCGACTTCCTTGACCAGGGGGTAGGTAGAAGCTGCAAGAGGAAAGAGGAAGTGTCAGGGCAGGAGCCAGCTAGGATTCCTCCTGCAAATTACAGGTGGTCACAGCACTGGCAAAAGTCAGGGGCTAAGAAGTAGATGCCAACCTTGGTAAAAGTGTCTGGGAAATGACCTTCATCCTGGCAGAGCTGCCGTATTTGCAAACACCAGAAGCTACCACCAGCACCACTTTCTACATCATTACATGTTAGGCTGTCAGTGATTATGCAGCCTTACAGCTCAGTCCATACAGCACTGTAGCCAAGCCAAGCCCAGCCCACCCTGGCTGCCAGCTTAGGGATCATACAGGTGCTGAACCCAGAGGGAGCCACTCTGCCTTCCCCTCAGAGGGGTCCATGGTACCTCATGGCTTCCACGGTAGGTGCTTAAGACACCTAGTTGAGCCTCCCCAGACTGGTTCTCCATCCTAGCCAACAGCCCTTGCCTCACCCCAAGGGCAGCTTGTCCTTATAAATTCCATTTCTTCACGTCTTTGTGCTACAGGGACATACACCAAATTTAGATGTGAAGACTAGTCACTGCCTTTGTCTATCCATAATTCACAGCTGCCAGCTGGAAGAGAGCTAAGGCAATTAGGAAAGATTGGTGTTTCCTAATTTAATATGGTGGGTCTGATTGGTGATGTGTGTTGGAATAAAGACAATATGTGTAAAGCCACAAGAACTCTCTCAAGGCTGAGGGAGCTGGCCTCTTGAGTGCAAGGGAGGTCATGTCTACCTGTGACGTCCATCCCTGCCCCACAGGAGACTGGGGCTCTACAGGCCAGGCTGAGGGGAGCTCTGCATAAGCCAAGAAGGGATATCCTTGCAACTATCCTGGGCCTAGTTGCCTCATCAGGCACAGGAGTAACCCACTGAGGCAGTTCTCACTCACCTTCCTGCTGAGGCCCACTCTTGGGTCAGGAAGCCTTCTAGGGGAGAGAGTACAGAGCTGAGAAAGAGAGGCTAGGCAGGACTAAGCCCTGACACCAACAGCACATTTCAGGAGCAGCAGAAAGGGCAGGCTTAGCAGAAGGGGCAGGCTCAGCTGTTTCCAAAAGACCTCAGGGTGGTCACCAGGCTACTTATCTGTCTTGTGCCTGCCCTTCCAAGATGGACCTTGGCCTGAGACTGTGAACTTTGCAGGTCATACAAGTGGAGACTCATGGGGGCATCCAGCAGATAGGCCATGCAGAAGGGCGAAGCTACTGGTCAGTCAGGAATGTAGTCACTGTTGCCTTACTGTGACCTTCAGGCCAGAGCCTCATCCACTTTTTTGGCAGAGCTGATATTCTCTACAGCCGTGGCTGACACACGCTTCCCTACTGAGAGGAGAAGTGCTGTGAACTCTTCTCTCACAGCAGGTAACATACAAGCTCCTCTTTCTCTCTTGGCCCCCAGGAGGCTCAGGGCCGAATGAAGACTAAGTCAGTTTATGGGTTAACTGATCTGTTTATGTGTCAAAAATTTTAATCTCTATTTTAACCACCTAATTCTGTACCTATCTACAGTGGCAGGGCAGTCACATCTTCTCTCCAAGCCAGGAGAGTACATACAGTATTTGCAAAGTAGAAAACTGCTTTTCAGGGCCAAGGAGTGAAGTGTTCCCAGCCTCCCAGCTATTACTGGCAGATGGACAACTGTGCTCCTGATAAGTCCACACCCTTGCCCACACTCATGTGACTTCCCAAAGAAGCCAAGAATACATCTAGAGCTCTACCCTTGCCTCTGAAGATGCTCCTTTGGCCATGTATAGTCTGGGATCTTTGGAGGCTCCGCCTTTGGCTCCAGGAGGTGTTGCAGATAGAGACAGGACTTTCAGCAGTGGTGCTCCTTTGAGGACCGCCTTGCCTTGGTGCATATGTTGGCAGAGTCCTTCTGCAGGTTATCCTAGGAGTGGCCACTGTGCAGCGGCTTGTCCAGCAAGCCTTTCTCTTTTCCACTTACTCCTCCCTGCAGGGATCAGGCACTACATATTGCTTCCTTAAGGCATGAAAGACTCTAGACAGCTTCATCTATTTCCTGTGAGATAAAGTGCTGACCCAAATGGCCAGTCACCCCTGAGGGGACAGTGGCCATCAGCTAGTGGTCAGTGATGTGAGCTGATCTTAGACTCTGCCTCAGTCTGAATGGCTAAGGCTGCAATTTCTCTAACAGATGGTAGACATCAGCTGCATCTTAACTAGTGCCTAAAGTAGGTCAGAAGATGTAGACACTAAGTTCCTGGCTCAGTTAAAATCAGTAAATTCTGGCTCCATGCTGGAAGACTGACCTAGGTTTTATGATTGAGGAAAACCAGGTTACAGTGGAGATATTTCTCCTACTATTTTGGAGTCCCAATGAGGCAGGACCATTAGTTCTGACAATAGCCTGCAATGGGTTCTGACAAGGGCCCATGGGCTCAAGGTATGGCTTGCAGTGGGGAAATTCTCCCCGCTCTGTCTGTGGCTACTATTTCTGTGGGGTGTGGGGGTTCATCTGCTGATGAGTTTATAGCTGAATGTGTTGTTAGGAGGTGGTACCTGTTGGAAGGGGTGGGTCACTGAGGTATGTCCTGGGAGGGTGTAGTTTTGTCTTTAGCTCCCCCTTTTGATCACTGCTTCCTGGCTTCCATAATGTGAGCAGGTTTTCTCCTTCATGCTCTTTCTGCTTTGCAGCCTACCAGCTATGGACTGTACCTACAGAAACTGTGAACCAAAATAAATCTCTTGTTCGTTAAATTCAGGTGTCTGGTGTTGTGTCTCAGTGACAGAAAAGTTGACTAATACAGCAAGTATCCAAAAGACCTTTGGAAAAGATGTCTGATTGCCAGGGCCTTGATGTAAAACCCATACCCAACCCACTGACAAATCACTTCCCCTATCAAGTTGTGAATCCCCAAATGTCCCAAGCTGCGAGAGAGAAAGGGGGATCAGGAAGACCCCAGAACTCTAGGAAGACCAGGGAGGGTAGGACTGATGGAACATGATATTATTCCTCACTCTAGCCTCAACAAGCACAGCAAACCCAGCTGGACCCCTCACTCAGTCAGGAAACCCAGCCAACTGCTGGACAATACACAGGACACAGGCAGGACTGTGGTATCTCAGCAGTCTCATGGCACCGTAAGTCTACAGGTTCCTGAGATGTCCAGTGTCCCTGGCGTGGAACTCCAGACCTTTGGCGTCTGGATTCCTCTCACCCTGGTACAGTGCTCCATGGCTCCCTGGCAATTTGGATAGCAATGAGTTCTACCCCAAAATACACTCATCCATTCCGATCACACAAGTCCCATTTATCTTTGCTCTCTGGGATTCCACTGTGAAGAACAGGTCCTTTTGTCCACATTAATGCATAGGTCCAGTTGGTCTGAAATAGGAATCATTTTGGTCACGGGCAGTAGCAGATTGGGGCCGACTCAGCAGCTCCATCTATCTGTCACAGCCTCAGTCTGTATATTGTGCTGACTCCAGGCTCTCTGGCCGGCCAGTCTGGAAGCACTGCACCTCCCACATGAGCCCTGAGCAGCAGCCGCTTCCTGAGCAGCCATCTGTCTTGGTGAAGGCTACAGGAAGAGCTGGATGTGGAGGTGCACACCTATAATCCCAGCACCTGGAAGGGTGAGGCAGGAGGATTGCTGCAAGTTCACAGGCAGCCTGGGCTACAAAGTGAGTTCAAGGCCAGCCTGAACTGATAGCAAAACCCATCTCAAAAAAAAAGGACAAGGCTACAGGGTAGGTTGTGGGATACAGGTTGTGCTTGTACGTGGTGAGAGGTGTGCTCAATCCAAGGAGAGTCACCAAGGTGTTGCGAGGCCTGATGGCTGCATCAAGCCATTGCCTGGGCCTCAAGGATCTGTGGTGCTGGGGCTATTTGGGGAACAGGCGTGTGGCACAGGTACAGCCAGGGCCCCAAAACATCAAAGGGAGGGACCATCAGGCCTGGTAGAACTCCAGGGGCCCTGGCTATGGGTAGGGTGTTGGCCTGGCTGAGGTTAACAGGGACGACACTGGCTCCACTAGGCCCCCCCATCACTTGAGCCCTCAAAGTGTCACACCTGGCACCAAAGATCCCAGAGTAGACCCTGTCAGTGTCCATTCATGGATGAGGCAGATTGGTGCTCCAAGACCGGGCCTCACAATCTTGCCTGGAGGCAAGGCCTCTGTGACCTACGAGGTAACAGAGGTCCTGCTTGGGGGTTCTTCTCCACCCACCCCAGACGGGCTGATGGAGACTGAGATGGTCCCAACAACAAGACATAATAAAACCACAAGGGGATAACAGGAAAGGGTAAAAGCCTCTGTGCACAGATTTTCTCTAAAATATGACACTGGCTGAGCCAGCACAAGGCACTGTGGATAGATATGGCTCATCCTCAGTCTGGTTAGGATTCAAGGGGTTCTCACTTGAGGAGACCCTGAAGTTGCATTGAGGCAGCATCTGAGCGGCACCAAGTCAGAGGCCACAGCAGATGCTCCCAGCTAGTGGCTGCAACTTGAGGGCTGGCCAATAACAAGACATGGGCCTTGGCTGCTACCAGGAACTGAGGGTGAAATGAAGCTTTCCTGCTGCTATATAATGAATTCACTGGCTCATTCTTAAATGAATATGCTATGACTGGTCACAGACTGCCAGGAATTGTTTTACCAGGGTATACAACATGCCATTTCTGGGGAACTTGAGGCAAAAAAGACTAGAAACAGGGCCAGTGCCCAGCCCTGGGTCTCCGCCTTGCCTGGTCTATGACCTTGGCCAAACTTTGCAAATGCAGACTGGGTGTTTGCAGTCCTGATTCTTCTCCTCCCACTACTGGTGGGTTCTCTGCAGCAGAATCCACCCTTAAGACCTGCCCATTACTCCTGCCACCTGCTGTCCCACCTGTCGTGATTGTGTCAGTCCACCACATGGAAGGGTGGAGAAAGCACACCAGGATTCAGCAGCACAGCTGAGGCCAACCCAGCTTCTGCCCGGAGCCTCAAATACTTGGCTACACCATCGTGCTCAGGTACACAGAGCCAACACAACTCCTGCAAGGTCAGCAGTGTGATATGAGGAGGACACTTCCAGGCTCCTGCCAGCCTTCAGCCCAGGGACAACAGGGTCATGGTGCCCAGCAGAGCTGGGCATGGTTGTCCTTGTGGGCGAGGACCATTAGAGGGATGAAGAAGGAAGGGCAGTATTCATTCATCAGTGAACTCCCACACAGGACCACACAGAGGAGGAACGGATCCCATTCAGAGGATCAGGGGATCTGTGGCTTCAATGGTGAGCTATGAGAAGACCCTTCCTGAGAGTGTTCCCTCTGCACAGGCTTCTGAAAGCAGAAGTGATACCTGCCTTGGGCATGACCCCAAGTCTGCAAGGTGACCGAAGAGCTCTGCTCCCCTCTAGCTTTATGGGGAGCAGAGTCTGAGAACAAAGGCCACCACAGGGAACCCACTCAAAACTGGTTTGAGTATCACCCCCAAGTTTTGGATCTAGGGGTGCTTGGGAACAGGCCCACACAGTGGCTGTGCCCAGGACCCTTGTCCATGCACCCTGGTTGTCTACCAGCTCAGTGCACACACCTGGCCTTGGCATCTTCATGGGAGCCCATAGCACACAAGAGGACTGCAAAGGGGGGGTATATTGATCCATCTGAATCTGTCCACAGTATCCTTACAGAGGCTTTCAGCTGGGAGAGCTAATTTAGAAGGAATAAAATAAATGACATTGACTTTGCAGAAAACCTTGTACAAAACTATTTTTCCTTCCTATGCACGTCACTAGGAGGCTCTGAGGCCTGTGACAAAGGACTTCAGCCCCTGAAGTCCTTGAGGACAGCTGAGTGACAACACAGCTATGCAATCCATCTGTCCCCAAGAGGCTGCAGGTCTGTGGTGTGGCTGCTATGTGACAGGTGCCCTTACAACTGTTTGAGAGAAGGAAGGAGTGGCCTGGGCCTTAGGGCAGATGAGAGTCCTATCCTGAGTGCATTGAGGATGGCCTGGAGGACAGGTGCCCCTCAGAGGCAGGGAAGGGGCAGTCAGTCCTGGCCCTAACTGGAAAAGGAAAGCCAGAGCACGGCCTCTTGTGCAGGAGGGGCCACCACAGAATAGGGAGTGAAGCCTCAGGGACCCCAGACCATTGTCACAGACCTGCCCAGGACCTCGGAGCCAGCCTGTGGGCAGTGTAGGTTGGATGCCCCCTGGCAGAGTGCTAGAGGCAGCAATGTACTGTACAGGTGGCAAAGGCAGAGGGACACTGGCAGGAGCAGGCAGCCCCCTGATCAGCTTGGATACCTGGAAGGATGGCAGCGATCAGCAGAACATCGGGGCTGCCCACCACTCCTCCAGGCCTGGAGCACTAAGAGACAGCAGCAGCTGCAAATGGGGTCACAACTGTACTCAGTAAAAACCAAGAGCTGTGTGAGGAGATGGTGCATCAAGCATCTGGACTGCGACGATGGTCCCACAAAGCAGACATAAATCAAAACATTACAGATGTCTTGAAGTCACACAACTTTCATTTGTCAAATGGATCCCTGGAGCTGGGAAAGGCAACTTCATGGCACCCCCTATAGGTCTCAGGGGACTCAGATGTCAGGAGCTGCAGATGGAATCTGAGACTTTGGGCTCACTGAAATGGCCCACCATGTTTCCTCAGTACTTCACGAAGGCCTGTGGTGGACAAATGGGAGTTGTTAGGAATATGTGGTCCTGTGTGAACTCAGAGGAGGCAGTTGGGGCTTGTAAGCCTCACAGAGAAGAGGGTGGTAAGGGCGGTGTGACCTTCACCAAGATGAAAGTAGGGCCAGCGTAACCAGGAGAAGGCGTAGAGCCAGTGCGAGCTTCATGGGGAGCAGTTGGGCTGGGCTGAAAGGCCATAGGCCACATCCATTGACTTCCCTATCTTCTCCCTCACTATCTACCTGTGTGTCTCATGCTTTGGTTTCTGATTTCCAAGCACAGGAGAAGCTGTGTTGAGTCCTTTGTCCATCAGGAATTTTTAAGAACTCTCCGGGACATGGCACAGTATATCAGGAAGCCACTTTTCTCCTTTATGAACCCTAAAGCCCCACTCTGCCTCACCCAGTGGACTGGCTATCTCAGTGTGGAGAACGCTGTGCTGGCTGCTGCTCAACACAAGGAGTCTGCAGCTGCCTGGCCATGCAGGCATCCCCTAGCTCTCCAATCCCTAGAAGATTCCTCAAGATACAGCCCTTGGCAGGAGGTTTCCTCCCTAGCTTTCTAGGGTGTGTGCCCTTGCGTGGGGATATTCCTGCCCCTTTGTTGAGTCTCTCTGTCCATTGCCTAGTTTGTTGTGTGGGGTACACAGCCCCCATGGCTGGCACCTACCTCCTTCTGAAAGTTCTTCACTCTTTCCCAACCCTCCCAATGGTGTTCACTTCTGCATTTATATTTTTCATTGAGAAATCGCCTGATTTTTCTCACTTCTAGCACCTTGTTTTTGGTGTGCAGTTGCATTATCTTACATCTTTCTGGCCCCTGAATAAAGACTTTTCAGTGTGTTTGTGTCTTGGTTACTTTTCTCTCCTTGCTGAGACAAAATACCCAACGCCCAAAATGAAAGAAGGAATGGTTTATTTAGCTATTTAGCTTACAGTTTGTGGAGGTTTCAGTCCATACTTGGCAGGTTCTGAGAGTAGCACATGGCAATGGGCAAGCATTCATGGCAGCAGAGCACAGCAGAAACAACTAGCAAAAGGGAGGAATGGCTGCAAGCAGGCTCCTTCCTTCCCTTACACTGTAAACAGGCTACCCCCACCCAGGGTGGGTGTAGCTCTCACATAATCTCCATGCCTTCCTCTTCCACAGGCTCAGGATGTATACAAAGTAAGCACCCTGGTTTCCTGCTGAGTCACTCAGCCAAACCTCTAGACTCCCCAAGTTGACACAATGTATCAACCATAACAGTTTGGTTTGTCCAGCAGTAGTTATTTTATCTGACCAGGCCTTTTCTGTGTCTCAGCCATCCTGACTGGTGTTGTCTGCCCCATCTGGCCAGGGCTGAGCTCAGTGAGTAAGGTGCTCTCTTGATTCACATCCATCCTCCTTGGCCAGAATTTTGGGGGATGGTCAGTCCTACCTCTGTGGGTTCCACTAAGGCTGAGGAATTCTCAACCTGACTTGGATGTCCACAAACAGTCCTGGTTTCTGCCTCACCCCTCTAGTCCCTGGTATTGTGGGAGTACAACAGGCCCAAGGACTTGCCTGGGAGGAAGCTGCCTCCACTTACCTTTTTTCCATTTCTGTATCTTTTCTTTCCATTTCTCCCCAAACAATCAGAAGAATTTAGAGCATTTTACCTTTTCCCTGAGAGGGTTCCTAACCACCACCCTTCCACCCCTGCCAGGTCAATACAGTGATTTAAAATAACATAGAGGAAAGAAGATCTCTCCATGGGCAGGGCAGTTTCCTCAACATACAGAACCTTACTGTCCCTCTCAGGCTTCCAGAAGCCCAAAGTAGAGGACTCAGCCAGAGGTTGGCAACTACCTAACATACCTACCTGGCCAGGAACTCTTCAGAAAGCTGCTGGGCATGACCTGACCCACTCAGTCCCTCTCGAGGACCTCTGGTGGATGAATTTGAGTCTTGATGATGGTCATGTTAGCTGCTTACGCAGGTGGTTGTGTCAGCCACTCTGCTCCATGCTGGGGGTACTGCATAAGGGAGGATGGCAGGGAGCTCTGTGTCACCTGCACAGTCATTGGCAAGCACTGGCTTGGGAAGAGTTCTCTTCTTTTTCTGGTTCATGCATTTCAACCTAAAACAGGCATTCATCACCAGGGCAGCAGCTTTAGCCTGCAGGTGATCTGGCAGACAGGGCTCTCCTTACAGACTCCATAGAGGAAGGCCCCTGTGACTAACTGCCACACAGCCACAGGCACAGACAACTGAGACCTCTCCTGTGATGCCTTAGCAAAATCAGCAGAGAGAGCCAGGCTTTAAGCAAAGCTGGCACCTATAACCCAACGTAAAAGATCTGTTACCTCTGCTTATCCTAGAGAACACCACCCCTGGCTCTCTTTTGTGCCTGGGCTGGGCTTTTAGAATGTAGACCAACCTCCTTGCTGGGCCTGCTTTCACTTACAGGGAGAAGCGGCCAGTTTTTGAAAGTCACCTAACTCCTGTGTTAATACATTTTCAGGGACAAATCAAATTAACGCATTATATTCACTTTCCATTATATAATAGAGTCAAGAATTCCCCCAATGTAAGTGAGCTCCTGAAATAGGACTTCAAGGTCATTCTTTCCCTAAGGGCTCCACTTCATTATCCAGGCACTAAGGTCTGACATTATCGTACCAAATACACAGGCCACTCTCTCCCGCTTGACTGCTCACTTTGAAGCCACTTATTCACTTACCAACAAGGAAATTGGGAACCACAGCTAGGAGCTACCAAGCAGTCTTTCCTGACTGGTTTTAGCCTGGCTCAGCAGATATCATATTTGCCAGTTGTCAGATTGGGTCCAAAGCAGCCCAAATGGACACCTGTCTGAACACACCTGACATACCATATTAATACAGTGGCAGGGTTCTAGCACTGGATGATGCTGGTGACTTCCTGAGGAAAACCTGTTCTGATTGTTACCACACTAGCCATTTTCACAAATATTCAGAAAGGCCAAGATGCTTACATGTCCAGGGCTCAGCAAGACCACACTGGCCCCCAGCTAATGAATTGACCTGCCCCCACCTCCAGGAATATGTCTCCAACCCATGAGATCCAGAGACAGCCATGGTGCCCAGCCTTCCCAGCTCCTTTTGCTGAGGTGCAGCAAGAGTGAGGAAGAAGAGGGGACCTCTGTGGGAACCTACAGGTACTAGAGAGCCCGGGCTGTTCTCACTTCCCCAGCTCAAGTAGCAAGCCAGTGCCCAGACCAGCCTGCTGCTGCCAAAGGGAGAGGCCACTCCCTCTTGGCTACCATCTGACCAAGGTCTGATGGGTCACATTCCCTCAACCCTGAGTGCAGTTATGGAATCATCCACAGCAGATCGAGTGGGCCCTGCCTCCCGCCTGCTGTCCAGTCAGCTATTCTTCCCCATCCCTGAGTTCTAAGCCCAGAATTGAGCAGGCTGCCTCTTTGCAGAGGTCTTCTATGGTCCAGGTGCCAAGAAAGTGACTCCTGATGCCCTTGACACCTCCTGGCCTCCATGGTCAAGTCACATTCCTGCTCAGAGTCCCACAGCACCTGCCTCTGCCATGCCAGGAGGGCAAGCAAGGGCTGTCCCTGCTCTGAGTTTTGGCCCTCCACGCCTGACACGGATGCTCCTCACACCCCCTTGGCTGACATCCTGGCCCACACACAGTAAGTGCGCAAAGGACTTTGGTGATTTGGATTGTTGCTCTTGATATTGCTCCATGCTCAGAGCACAAGCAAGGAAAAACGCTGTAAGAAATGAGGCCCATGTCACATTCCAGCCACATAGTCTAATGCAGACAGCCCATTAGGAGGCCAATCATTTCTAAAGGTTAAATATGATGGTGCTCAAAAGATAATTCTAACTGTTAAAATTTAGGGCACTGAAAAAAAAGTTCAGTCCAAGAATGTTCTCTGGCTTGAGGCAGGCAGCATTTCCCTTGATGGTCAATCAGACTCTCTGTGCTTGTTCCCACCTCCTCCCTCAAGGTGCGGCAAGCATGCAGATGCCTGGTTGCAGCTGAAAGTCACATGGCTAGGCCTCTCCTCTTCCATCACCAACAATTAGATGAGCCTGCTGGTCAGTGCAGCTTGAAAAAGGACGAAGAGAACACTGAATCTCTGCTTCATGTCACTTCTCCTCTACCTTCTGGCTTGGCCCTTTCTCATTCAGGAACCTATTTGGGAAGTGAGTCAGCCCTGACCTAGGGAGGGGCTGTCACCCAGTCCCACAGTTGGTGTCTGGGTATGTACAAGAATCACCCTGCAATGGCTGTTGCTGCACATACACTCATGCTCTGAGACAGCAACCAGATTGAGACGCAGGAGATTCACATGACATAAGACCACTTGGCCTTGGTCCAACATAAATGGTATAGCAAACCACACTTCTATCAGTGACAGTCACTGTTGGGAGGGATTCCTTATGTGAACATGCCACAGTTTGCCCATTCTGCAGTTAGGTTTGGATTCTAAGGAAAAATACTGATAACCCTGCACCTTTAGTACTTAATTCTAAGTACTAAAGAAACATGAGCACTTAATTTCTCTAAGAGAAATGAGCACTTAATTTCCCTTGGGTTAGAATATGTTGAATGGAAAAGTGGATAGATGGTAGTGGGAGACTTGTCTGAAGAGCGAATGGTTAAACTGCAGGGCAAAAGCACACAGGCTCTGTGCAAAGCAAATGGTTAAACAACAAGAAGTTGAGGTTAGCAAAGCATGTTGTGTCTTGCCGCTGTCCTTTCCCTTTCCCCAAGAAACTGCCTAGCCTTGAGATAATTTCTTGCCCAGATTGCTTTTCTTCTGCTTTTTGCTCTGACACTGGTATTCTAAATAAAAGCCAGAGAGTTCTCAGCTTCAGGGCTACTCTTAGGAATCTTCCTAGTGCTGGGTGCTTTTGGTAGAGAAAGCCCCTCGGGCCTTCTCAGTGTTCAGACCAAGTCTGGTGTACAAGTAGTCTTTTTCATCCTCTGCGCAGCTTTGGTCCCATACTGTAACAGACAGATATACAGGCAGATGAGGCTGGGTGAACATATGGAAGCACAGGCAGATGAGTGAATGGATGAATAGATGGGTAGATAGATGGATGGATGTGTGGGTGAATGGATAGATTAGGAATGTGTAGGCAGGTTAGTAGATGGTTCAATGTATTAACGCATAAGCAGACGAATTGGTCAAAGGGTAGTTATGTGGGTGAATAGGCAGGGGATGGGTAGATGGACTATTGGATGGATGGCCAAGCAGTAGATGGATGGATGGATGCATGCATTCATGCATGGATGAAGTAGGTGGGAGAGGAAGAAAAAGCAGACAGGCAGCTGAAGTATACATGGCAGCAAATGGGCAGGAATATAGGATGATTTCACCTTTCACAAAGAAGAGGAAGGTTGTCCCTGTGGAATGGTAGTTTAGCATTAGTTTGCTCCTGGAGTTCATTATATCTTTGTGAATACAGACAACACACAGGGAAGACATTTATTGATCTGTTTCACAAGCAAATTTTTCTTTAAATTCAAATACTAGGTGAAATATGATGAAGCAAAATCATATCTCAAACTCCCTAAAAAGAAATATTAGCTTATAAAATATAATGAATTACAGAACCCTAAAGAGAATATTCTTTGTCCCTACCTATTAGATCAGAACAGACCTCACTTGATACAGAAATTCTCCACGCAGCAGCTGGAGCTCATGAGGCAGCATCATGCAGCTACCAACGTTGCAACAAAAATGCCCATGAATGCTCATTTCACAGAAAAGTCTGAGAAAGGGCTGAGACAAACATAAGAACAAGTGTTTTTTCGGTAAATTTTTCTTAAGCAAGGTTAAGTGTCATAAACACACAAATTAGTTTAACTGAAATAAGCATGTTTGGGACTTCCCCAGCTACTGTGTGAAAATTATTCTGCTTTATGCAAAGAAATTATGGGTTTAGTGTTGTTTCCAAAAATAGTCATTACTGAATGTGTCGGCAAAAGGTGGCGATGGAGCAGTTGGTGAGTTATTGTGATTCACACAACCAGCTGGAGCTGGTTGAATATGGGCATGTGTGAGAGACAGACATCCAGACACGCCAACACATGGACATGGAGATACATTCCTTGCAGGGATGTCCCTGTCCCACACACCAGAATGCTGTGGCCCAGTGCTGATTCCCTTTGTTCTGATTGCTTGGATGCACTAAGCTCTGTTGGGAGGCCTGTGGATATGCCTCTCTGGAAGGTGAAGAGTAGAGGCATGAATGCCTGCCCATCTCCTGGGTCACTTGCCTTATGACCTCACCTCTCCCAGGGATCACACCTCTCTGAATCCACCAGATAACTGTCACCTTGACACTGTACTCTGTTGAGATTTGGTGCATCAGAGCTTCCTGCACCATTTTTGCTTGTCCGGGGTCGACCTTGATCCCAGCATGAGGCTGGCCTGGAGACAGACCGTCAGGTGGAGAATGAGATGTTAATGCCCAGGGTGGGCAGAGGGAGCAGAACATACCAGCATATCCCCAGCTGACCTGGCAGGTAGACTCTGGACCTTCTGGACCTTAAACATCATCTCAGCTAAACTCTACTCAGCCTGACAACATGCTCACAGCACCATGCGTGCTCTTGGCACTATAGGATGGAGTGCCTTGGGGTCAGAAGGGTGTCCAGCTTCTGTGCATTGGCTAGAAACTGGGGAAGTGCCTTTATACACTGAAGGTTAGGCAGCTAGATCTAGGCTAATTTGTGACCAAGCTTCTATGGTCACAGCCAAGCAAACCTCAACAGGCAGGCCTGACATGGGGTGATCTGCCCTCTGATGTGTCCCAGAAATTGGCCCCTGTTATTTCCTGGCCTGTAATGTATGGTGTCTGCTTGAGACATCCTTCCTTATATCCCTCTTTCTTTACCCACCTGGCCAGCCCCTCCTAGAACTTGAGATATCCCAGGGATACCCTTCATGTGAATGTCGCAGGGACCCCCTATGAGGCCATGGCTTGGCCACCTGCTTCAGCTGGACTTGTTGCTCCCAGTTACAGAGAGCAGCACAGTGTTATTATGGAGCTGTGACCGGGACAATGAATGTCAGCCAGGCCACAGTAGCCTCCAATTACCCCAGCCACTGCCCTGATGTATGCCCCATGCCCTGACCCTTGTCTTTGGCATACAAGAGCAGTGGGAGCCCTGTTCACCTCCCCTTTCTCAGCCTAGAGCAGAAAAACAATAACATACATCCTTGAGAAATGGCCATCTGTGGTGCCTGAGGAGCTCAAGCTTGTGGAGGAGCAATCACTTTGGAGTTGTGATTAATATCATCATTAGCCACTGCAGAATGGTCACCATGAACACAAGAAGATTTTGCAGGAGCCCAGGGATAGGAGAGACCCATAGCTTAGTACCAGAGTGCTCTGGCTGGGGTCACAACATGGCTTGGGGACACACTCAGGGAAAAGAGGCTCAGAGTGACCAGTCCTGGCAGAAGGGAACCTGCCTGACCCCCAGGACTTTGTAGGTGACAGTTCTCCTTGGGGGGCAGCCAGTGCTGTGTCAGAGGTCTCAGACTAAGTGCTGTGTTCTCAGAGGACATAACTGCCTGATAGAGGCTTTGGCTGAGGTTGCACTTTGGGAAGGAAAGTATGCCTCCTGTGGACCCCATGGCAAGGTACCTCACTGCAGGCTTGCACAGAAGCTGAGTGGATACAGAATGTACAGCCAGAGGTCCCCACTGTGTGTGGCTAGTCTTCCCTCTAGGTGTGTGCATAGCCCAGTGTATGGCCTTTGGCTTCAGGGTCCTTACAGAGATGAAGACCATGGTAGGATCGACATCCCTGGTTACCAGACTGCATCATCTCTGACACTCCACACACTATTCAAGGGCCCAGAGATGAGCAGGGCCCAAGTGTGCCCTTTTCCAAGATCAGTAAGAGGGCCTGAGTCTTCAGAAGTATGCGGCAGTGCCTTAGAGAGTCAACACCATTCTGCCATTCTCATACTGTGAAACCCAGGGCTTGGTGCCATAGAGACATCACCAGGAGGTGATGTAGATAGAGGGGCCACTGGAGTTGGACGTGTCAGGGCACTACCAGACACTTGGAGACCATTGTGAAAAGCTGTCTCACACAACTGTGGGTCTGACTAACAGGCTGGATGCTCAGGCAGCACCTGGTGCTGGGGGAGGGGGGCGCAGGGACTGTGAAGGTACTGAAGCGGGTGGTGGAGCAGTGAGTGATAGATACAGCGTGGGAAACCCCGCCAAGTCATGGGTGTGTCACATCTCACTCCTCTCTTAAAGGTGGGGGAGTCTGGCCAAAACCTGGGAGCCCTGACCCCTCCCTCACTCAGACCAAGGCCTCCCTCTGCCTGAATGTGGTTGATCACTGACGCGAGGAAATGCTCATGGTGTGAGGAGGGACCTCAGCTGCCCCCAGAGTGGGACATCCTAACTGACTCCTTCTGTAGTTGTCTCTGTCTCAGGAACACTCTGCATCACTGAAAGGTGGCTGACCTTGTGCTGACCTGCGTAGGTCCTAGCCTTGTGTCTGCCATGGCTGGTGGGGGCTGAGAGATGTTGTCTGAGATGGGGACCTGTCCTAACAAGCCTCATCCCACTGTGGGACCTCTGGTGCTCCAGAAGTGCCCTGAGCAGCTCTGTCAGGTCAGAGAGCAGAAAAGGCTCCTTCCTGGGACAAAGGGACCAAACTTTAACCCACAGCCTGTATTCCAATTCCACCACTTGCCTGGGTTCTCTGAAACTTTTGCAGTTTCTGGCACTTTATAATTTTACTTAACACACAGTGGCTGTGACCCTAGTTACTTCTGTGAAACCAGGCTTGGGCTCTACTGGGAGGCAAGAGAGATCTCCTGACCATGGGAACCACTGCTCCACAGCACTATAGTCAATGTGGCTAGCTTTAATTATTGCAAAATCCTTCAGTGACTTTTCCTCTGTCTTAGACAAAAACCAATAAACATGTTCATCTACGTCTAAGGGATGTGGCCCAAGGCTCAGTGCAGACCCGTCACAGAAGACCTTCGGGAATCCAACCTGGACTTTCACTGCCTTAAGCCAGGACAGTCACACTGTGGACCTCACTCTAACTCCTGCTCCTGGTGCCTGTGGTAGAAAAGGCAGTATAGTGGTCAGAGGGCCTGCTCGGCCTGAGGCAAGGTCTAGTACTCACAATGACCCCCATTGCATGCTCCGCTACAGCAGACATATCAAACCATGAGTGAAGGAAGGAATGGAAATTTTTCTTTCAATCATCAAGAGATGTACCAGGTAATTTTAATTGCATTTTGCAAGGGTATTTAAATTCCTCCAGAACAATATGAGAAAACCACAGCCACCAGTGTGGGACCAAGTACTGAAGAACAAGGCACAGGTTTGTGAGCAAAAGCAGAAACCCTCATTCTGGACCCTTCTCTGCTCTACCTGTTCTGCCCAGGGCAAATCAGGTAGTCTCCTGTACACAGCTTCCTTTCTTCAGAGACAGCCTGTCAGTAGAACAGAGGTGAGCTCAGACTCGGGCCAGACAGAGCAGGAGCCCAGGCAAGGAGAGGGGAGAACGCGTGAGGGAGGACAAGGATGATGAGGAAGGACAGTGGAAGAGATGGGAGGGTGAATGAAGACAGACCTGCACAGGGTCCACCAAAGCAGTCTCCTGCTTCTCAGGAAAGGACCAACAGACCATGCTCTCTGCTTTGCAGGACATATGGTCTCTGTGAAAGCTACTTAGCTCTCCTGAACAGCATGATGCCTGGCTCTGCTCCAGTAAGATCTTCAGTGAAACTCTGGGGTTTGGCCCAAATTTTCTGGCTGTGCCAGTTTATCATGTGTCCTGTGGGTAGGGGATAGGAGCATCAAACTTGTTTCTATGCTGGAGTGTCCAGTGGCAGGATCCTATAAGGCTTGTGCTATGGGGAGAAAGGAGGGAAGCTACGGCTACAAAGGGAAGGAGGGGTCCACCAGTGAAGGTGCTTCCCCAAGGCAAGAAATGCTGTCCCTTGGCTCTGGGGCAGAGTTGCAGTGACTCCTATCCTTGGGAAAGAGCGAGTACAGCTGTCTCTCTCTCTCTCTCTCTCTCTCTCTCACCCTGCTGTAGTTTGTATGTAGACCCCCCCAAAATCTCATGTGCTCATAGGCGGAGCTTTTGTAAGGATCATGGGTGTGTGATACTCATCATGGGAGAAGTGCACTGGTGGGTCTGTAGCTGGGGGTGATGCTGGGCGTGCTGGGTGTGATGTTGTCCTGCCTACCATGCCATGAACTGTTTCTTCTCTGCCACGCCCCTCTGCCATGCTGCCCTGCCTTGGAGCAAGTCAACCATGGATTGAAACCTCTACAACTGTGAGCCAAAATAAACTCTCTGCCTTTACCTTGTGGGTGTCAAGTATTTTGTCCCTACAGTGAGAAAGTAACTAGGAAACAGCCCAAGGCATGAAGGATACTAGAAGCCGGGCCTACTGCTGCTGGCACAAGCCCCAGACCACTTCACCCTGGGACTGAAAACACTTCCTATGGCCCTGAAACCCTCCTGCCACTAAAGCCCAAGCCTCTCCCCAAGCCTTAGGCCTCTTCTCCAACCAGATGTCTCCCCTACTTGGTGAATTTAAGAGTATGTCACCTGAACCCTCCCAGCTTCTTGCTGCTGTTGAGTAAACTCTGCCTCTTCCCACTGGTACTCTGGCTTCTCTGCCTCGAAGCTTCCTCAAGACCCTGTGAGTGTCACTCAGCTCTCATACACACCAGGGATCCTACTTCTATGCACAGACCTGTCCCTATCTATGCTCTGTTTCTCTGCTCCTTCCCTTGCATGGCCTCTCCTCACTCAGTGACTCCTATTTATCATTCAAAGCACAGCTCAAAGGCTACCTCCTCCAGGAAGCCCTGCCTATATGTAAGGATAGATGATGACTCCTCTGGTTCAGTTTGGCTCCTGTCCTGTTACCTTAAGCTACAGTTATTTCTACCTCTCTCCCTAATGAACAACAGGGCCCTACCTTCTCCACATCCCACATCAAGACTTTGCACCTCCTGCAGAAGCCTTAAACCCTGGAGTCATTCTAGCGAATACCAGGTCCTGCGTTCCCTCTGCATCTCTGGATCCAGGAGACCCCAAGCCAGGGGTCCAGCCCACTGCAGAAGGTCACCCCTACCAATGGATGCATTACTTTGGAAACAGCTTGCAGTTGAAATCTAGGTGTGTTTGTGTTGGAAACATCTCTCACTGCACACAAATGTCCATCACAGGGAGAATGTCACTTGAAGGTCACTTGGATGCCAGCATAAGGTGGGGACATCTGGGAACAGACAGCTCCTCTTGAGGACCATAGCCACATAAAGGTTTTCCACATAGATATGGAAGAGGATTTCTGCTCTGTACCAGCTTTTTGAGGGTCTGGAATTTCCAGGGCTGGGTTAGAGCCTGTCTCGATCATCAGGGGCAGCCTCCCGCAAAGAGGACACCCACAGAGGTAAGGTTGTACACATTAGGGGCTCAGATCAGCTGGAAGAGGCCCTGGGGATCACAGATGAGGTCCTTTGAGGAAGATCAAGGTCAGCAGAAGAAAAAGCCTAGCTCTAGGCTTCAGGATCAGCCTTAGAGCATCCTCTCTGACCAAGTAGGACAGGAGATGCTGGGGAGCTCCCAAGAATGATACAATAGGACATAGCCCACCCTGCACTGCCCATGTGTGGAATGTCCATTAAGTGCCAGGCACCAGGGATTCAGGATACCCCTGTGGAGCTGAACCAAGTCAAGTGGTTTTGATGCAAAGTGTTGGCTTCACATATGTTTGTTACACCTGGTTTAAAGTTTAAAAACCATAAGTATCACATTTATGGAGTTGCAAGCTTTTCAATTTTATTTCCAATTTAATATCATCTATCTGAAAGTGTTTTCTTCTCACATGGTCTTTAATGCTAAGCAGGAATGATCAGAGTGCTTTCAGCATCACTTCCCAAAGCACTCGTTCCAGGAGCATTGGAGGGCTGCTCACAACCTGGATTTATTAACCTGCCTAGGTGGCGGCAGCCAAGCAGATGGAAATACAGCTGCTTACAAATAAGATGTCTATTTCTCTTAGCTTCCTAAGCCAACAAATCACCAAAGACTGAGAATTCATCTGGGAAACTGGCTTCTGGAAACATTATTATTTTGACCCTTGTTTTGTAACCGTCACCTGCCCTCCTGCCTCCACCATGCGGTTACACACACATCCCAAAATCTGGAGCTTCCAAACAATGCTCCAGTAAGCCCCTGAGGGAGGAGCCCCAAGCTTGGCCAATACCCTGTCTCTTGGGACATGGTAGCAACTAGAGTGTGAGGTCTCTTCTGGGACCAAGGCTGAAGCTGCAGAGCAGAGCCCTTGCCCAGGAGGGTCTGGAGCAGGCAAAGGCCCCAGTGGCTTCAGAGATAAGTGAGTGAAAAGAGCTCAGGCCACATCGGAGATCATAGCTAAGAGAACATATCTGCACAGACAGACAGCCACAGACTTTATAAACACACATGCAATCAGGTATTCACACTTGCATGGATGCAAGCTCTCACCTGTGCTTAGTTTTAACATGGACATCTGCAGTATGGTACAGTGATAGTAAGAATGGCAAAGGAAACATCAGTGTCCAGCTTCCACAAATGTCCAAACCTGCCATCCACATCCCCAGAATGCTTCCCTCTCCTCCACACAGATCATTGGAAATAAACTCCAGGTATTTTGTTATTGTCTATAAATTTTCAGCATGCTATCTGAAAGATAATGGCTCTTGTAAGTAGCCATAATACAACTATGCAAACCTTAAAAATTAGTAACAAATTTCCTTTATTTAATTGAACATGAAGCCCAAGTTCTGTTTCCAGATGATCTTCGAACACTTTTTGGCCCTGCATCCGACAGGCAGGTGTGTCACTGAGCATCCTCTGGTTGGGCTCCTTCTCCCTCTCTTCCCTTGCACATTTTCATCTGTAGAAATCCAGTCTTCCCCCTTGTCATTTCCCTTCCTGAGCTGTGCAATAGCATCTTTGTCTTAAGTCTGCATCACTGGTAAATGGGCAGCAACATGTAAGGCCCAAAGGGCTGGGAGCATTTGCTGGGCAGCTTTTTAGTGTGCTGTGAACCCTCCTCTCCTGGTGGTCACCGCCAGCTATTAGTAAGCCAGTCATTGTAAGCTAATTGTTGAAAAAACAACTCTGTCATTTTCCTTCCCTTTTTCTAGAAGGCTTCTGTAAGGAGAATTCCCCCATTTGAAGACCCTAAGGCACACCTGCATAGAAAAAGCATGACCCAGGATCAAAATAATGAATGCACTTTCTGCAGTGCTCCAAGGTAACCAGTGAGTCTAGTCCTGAATGTGTGGGTTCCACTGACAGAACCACTTGGTCCTCACTTGGTAGTCAAGTTTCATGTCAATGCCCACAGCTCCTGTGGCTGGCAGCTCCTGAGTCATCCTGAGATGATTAGCCACAGTGGTCTTGTTTTCTGGTACAAGCCGACCCCATAGGCCCCCCTTTCATTCTTCTTTCCCCAAGCCTAGAAAAACACCATCAGGAGATTTGGCTTGCTGCAGGAGGACCATATGTTTGGAGAACTCAGCATAAGTACTTGGACATTAGCTGCAACTGGTCATTGCTCCTTGGAAGTTTTTACTGGCCCAAACTGGGAAACATGAGACCATCAAGGCTTGGGATTTACTGTGGGGATGAGGAAGAGGGGGTCACAGGCTGCCAGGGTGAGAGGCACCCATAAAGAACACAGCACTGCCTGGGATCTCCTGATGGCAGAGCTGCTAAAGGTCACCAAAGCAGGACTCAGCAGCATGAATGTGCACCTGATCAGGCCCCCTGGTGAGACCCTGCTGGAGAAAGGCCCACAAGGATGAGACCAGGGCACAGGTCCTGTGTCATCACAGGCAGAAGAGTAGGTCTGAGCCAGGCTGTTTTGTCCCTTTGGTAAGCTCTGTATGAACACAGGGCTAAACTGCCTTCTCCATGTACAGGGGCTCATAGCAGATATCCACCAGGCACTGAGTCTCAGTCCTGAGTCTCAGGACTAGTGCCACCAGGCACTAGTCTCTGACTAGTCTCAGGATGTCCAGGGCATCCATCAGCCCATGCAAAATTCCCATACTTGAAAGCTGTCTGAGGATGTTTTCCCAGAAACAGAAATTTCTACTGAACTGCCGAAAACCGTGGTGGAGTAAAGCCTCATGAGGCTGTGTTCTTCACAATCCATCTCAGCTCAGAGTGACAATATCAGTCTTTATGTGACATCTCATCCCCAGGGGCTGGTCAAGCATCAGAGCAGGAAGGGGACACACCTGTAGGTTTTTATCCACATGCTCTGTAGTGGGAAGTGGTAGAGGTTCCTGTTCTCAGAGCCAAAGCAGAAGCCTCAGGCTAGTCTCTGAACTGTGACCATAGCAGGAATCAGAAACAGGCCAAGGGCTCCAAGCCTCACTGTAGTCTCTTGGCACCCCTGCCAGAAGCCTGATCAGTGGTTGCCCTCTGTGCCTGAGGTTTTGCCAACAGCACCACATCCTGGTCTGCTAGGCCCAGACAGACGGTGTCTCACCCATCTGTCGACTCTCCAGATGGAGGCCGATGCTCCGGATATAACTCAGCCAGCTTGTGCTCAGATCTCTTGGCCCCTTTGCCTCCCACATAGCAAAGGAAGCTAAGACAGGGGGCCCACATCCATGGCCTCCCACTTGTTTCTCCAGAAACCAAGGGTTCCTCCCAGGCTAGCACCTACACAAGCCACACAGGAACCATGAGAAAGTTAGGGGGCTTAGGTCAGAAGAAGGGGCCATTGTTCACAGCACAGCTTCAAGCTGTCACTATACCTACCCTTACGTGAGCCCACCTGGGGTCCTATAGAATCGTGCTTGGCCACCCTTGGTCAGGAAACTTCCAGCATCAGAAGTGAGTCAGTGCCTCCTGGTGCTAGCTCACTCCTCTGCTCCACGACACTGGGAAAGGTTGGGGTTAAAGCCTAGTCCAAGATCTGTATCAATCTCACTGGTCCAACAGAGTCCAGCACTGTCAAGTAGCTTGGCTATGGCCTGTTTGTCCTTTCTCAGTCCACACGTCTAGTTATCCAGATCCTGGAGTTGCCTGGCATTGGAAACTACCAACCCAGATGGGAGTGGGTGAGAAGTTTGAGGGAGGACCTGGAAGGTTACCCAGAAAGGCCACAGGTCCAGTTTGTATCCAGAAGGAATCAGTTCATCATGAATCTTTCTTTAAAACGAGAATTAGCAAGCCTTGATTCTTCAGAAGTGTGAGGTGGCTAAGGATGACAGCATATAATAGCCCCCCAATTCCTGTGGGTGATGTATGTGGGGAGGACAGGCAGGTCTGGCCTTGATGCCTGGGCAGCATTTTCATCCACAAGGTGCTGAAGTCTGCACCCGTGGGTTTCAAGGGTTCCCATCTTCCAATCAGCCACTGCGGTTTCAAGGGTGGTGGAAACAGGGAGTTTTTGCTCTCTCTCCTGTCCCTGCGCCTCTCCATGCCATCCCTTCCTCATCCTCCCCAGGGCTGCCCACTTTGGAATTGGGATCCAGGGCTCTGGGCTCAGAGACGGCATTGCTGCTGGCTTTGCTACCCACACCCTGGAAGCACAGGAGAGGGCAGTATGTGCCTCTGCTGTCAGCGGCTGTACCGTCCAGCTCTACCACCTATGACCTTCTTAGATTTCCTCCTCTGCTGACTGCTCTAGCTGAAAACTGCGGAGCACGTGGCTGTACTGGCCCAATAGTCGCAGTTTGTGTACTTTGAAATTAATGAGGGTCTTAGCTCTCATAAAGTTCTAAAATTCAAAATGTAACAACTTACAGGTTTGCAGTTCTCCATGAGACCAGCTCCACCCAGACTTATCCGTTTGCAGTGAGTGGTCTGCGGAAGCTCATGGGTGCCTGCTTCCACGAGAATGCACACATGTGGAACAGGGTGTTCTCTTGTATCTCCTAGTGAGGATGCTAATCTTGTCAGCCCAAACCCCGGACACCTCTGCAGGCATCCCTAGCAGCTCCTGCCCCAGCGCATCTCCAGGCAGGGAGATCTCTGCTTTCAGGAGCACACTGCAGGTCTGGAGTGTGAAAACTTCCCTCACATTTGAAAGTTGTGCTCCTCTCTCAAGGGTCAAGAGTTTCTACTTATGCTTCTGTTTATCATAATGTTTGTTTTTTCCCTTACTTCTTGATGTTTTTGTTTGAAATGAATTTTCAGGTTTGTTTGTTTTGCCTTGGTTTGTAATGTAGGCAAAGGTTGGAACAAACCAAATAACCACAACTAAAAAATTCATTGGAAAAAAAAAACCTATCACAAGTATAAAATTTTCATTTTGAATTCTTTGAAGTGATTTTATGGAGTTTTTAGCAATGAAACAAATGCAGTGAAGAAAACCATATCTGAAAATAGGAAGACAAACTAATAAGGTAATGAGTAATTACTACCCTGTGCACCCAGTATGTTTAGCACTCCCTGGGCTTAGGTCCTACCTATGCATTCCCACTCACCCTCACATGTACACATTCTCACGTTTGTGAACATTCACACACATGCACATTCACACACACATCCTTGCACATGTGTATATGCTTGCACACATGTATACTCTCAGACACATTTATATACCTTAGTGCACACTTGCACACTCAGCACATGGCAGTGCACGGGTACACAAGGCCTTACACCAGCAGCTTGCCTCCTCTCCCGGACAGGCTGACCAGTGGCCAAGGGGTGGGTGTGTCCGTTACTCTAATCCACCCTCTACTGTTAGATATGTAGGTTGTTTCAAATTTCCTCTCTTACTATGGGCTCAAAGCAGGAATAACTGATGAAAAAGTTATTACAAATTTAAAAATAAAACGATTATTTTTAGGCTCAAAGATATTTTGAAAGGAGAGAGAAATGTTTCAAGATGTGAAGAAGCAGAAACCATCCTGCGGTGTGGCAAAATCGCTAATGCTAGAAAAACCAGGGACTCGGGAACATGAATCTTTAAACAAATAATTATTTTAACAAAATTACCGGGTGAAATGACTTCCTTTCTACCACATCTAATTTGATAAAATTGTTTTAATTGCCAGAGGGCTGGACAGGAGGCAAGCAGAGCAGGGAGGACGTTGCCAAGGGGCAGGCAGCTAGCAAGGCCAGGCCACCTGGGCTCATCGGATGGGCCAACCCAGGCAGGTGCAGGCAGCAGGACCCGGGCTGGGATCTGAACAGAAGCATCTCCAGCAAAAGTGGGAGGTGGAATTGGGCAGAGACACCTCAGCCCTGGAAATGCTCTCGGTAGCACCAGGGACAGCTCCTGAGCAGCCTGGTCCTGGGAGGAGTTGTCCAAGCAGATTAATACCCAGGGAGGAACTGTCCAGGCAATCTGGTCCCCAAGAACTGGCTGTTCAGGCATCTGTTCACACTGTTCCAGATCAGATGACCTGTGATCTGAATCCAGGCTTGACTCTCAGACACACTGGATGGCTTATGAGTGATGAGGAACGTGAATAATCAGGAGATAGTGAGGGGAGTAGGTGAATGGGCTGTGGGCAGGTGAGAAAGTAGGTAGTTGGAAGGATTCTTCAGTGACATTCTTCATTCCCACTGGGCCTACTCTAGGCTTGAGCATGGCACTCAGGCATAGGGTATGGCCAGGAGCCTAGTTCTCCTTGAATTCATTCTCTCTATGTCCACTTCCCAAGAATAGCATCCCAGTCCACTGCACAAAGTAGCATCCCAATCCTGACAGAGTAGTGAGAGGACACAGAAAGACCCCACTACTTTCTCCACTCCTGGGAGTATCCCAAAGACGAAGTCTATCCCAGAGAGTGCCAGGACACCATGACACTGGTTCACATCTCACCAGGCTATATCTTTTCATAAAAATCAGGTCAGCTGATTGATTTTCTGGGTCTAGAAACTGGAAAGGTCCCTAAAATGTAAAACTGTCTGGTTAACTGATGTTTCTGTTCTGTCTTTATCCACATTTGAGATTCTGACAGGCAGCCGAAAGCCAGCAGGAGGGGAAGCACTGCTTTGATGTGGGAAAGTTCCTGCAGATGTGGTTGTAAAAGCTCCATGTTTACAAATGTTCCCAAAGACCCATATTAATTCCTGAGTCCAGAAGAAATTATCTGTGTGAAACTGGAGAAATTCATTGTGCCTCCTATCTCTGCAAAGCCTGCCCCTGGTGGCTGTGTGCTTTGCCAGCTGACGTTGTGGGTCATTATAGGGAGACAGGAATGTTGGCTGTTAAACTACTCAGTGCATCTCTTTTGTGTATTGCTTATCGCTCCCAATGATTAGCCTTCATTAAAATTCTGTGCTGCACACGAAGTCTTCTGCAGCAGAGTTGATGGGAACTTCCTCACCTCTTGCCTGTGGTGAAGTGTTCAGTCCATGATTCAGCCTTGTAAGGTGCTGGTGATGATGTGTTTTGGAGACAGGTGAGCCTGCCCAGTGTGACATGCTATGCCCCACCTGCATTTGTGGTGTGTTCTCTAACAAGCACCAGTGGTGGCTTTCCCTTGGTCTGTGAAGCCCTGATTCTATGTAGATGTAGCAAATTCACCAGGGCTATCTGTGTGCATGACCAGGGCTGTTTGGAGTTGGGGAAAATAGCTGGGGTGCAGACTGCATGTTTGTTAGTGCCTTGAGATCGTTGGCCATCAGGTGCTGAATTCTTATCACTACCAGCGGTTTGGGGAGGTCTGCTGTGGTGTTCTTCTGAAGAGCAGGGTGAAGCTGCAGCTAATGTGTCCACTGTGTGGCACTTCACGTGCCAGTTGCTGCTGTCTGCACCATGAAGGGATGTCAAGATATATGACTATAGGTTATAGAAGGCCAAAGTCATAAAGGTATAGCACATCCCACATTACTGTGACAACTGAGCACAAACCTATGACTCCCTCTCTACCCCCAGGCTTCTGCCATAGCACTCCAGTGCCTACAGAATGAGCATGAATCCCATTTACATCCAACTCTCCCACCTGCTCCTCAACAGTGTCCCAGGCTTGCTCTGTCTGGAGCTTGGGTGGATTTAGAGGGCAAAGGGGCCATACGGTTCCTCAATAATCCATGATGGAACTAGCAGGAGTGGGTGGGAGCCATAGATACCTCTTCTGGGGCCTCTGGCACCATGGCACAAGGGGTAGGGTCTCTTAATGGAATGCCCATGTTGGTATAGTTCTTTCATCCTGCCAATCCCCTCCAAATGTTCCAAAACCTGAGGACCCAGGGAAGGAAAAGAAGGGCCTTTGTGTCTTCTTAAAGAAGGGAAGGGATCTGAAGCCTAGGAGGTAGCAGCTGGAAAGACCACAATGACTTTGGCCTGGGGATTCAGAGGCAGAGGACAAGGGGTTCCCTCACCCAGGCTGACCCTGTGGTCAGAAAACTCCCACCACTTGACCCAGAACAATGGGACCTGATAGATCCTGACTTGGAGACCTAACATGATAGGGACCCACACCCACCTGAGAGGTCACCTAGACTTGCCTGAACACAGAGCTGTGCAATGGATGCTCTTCAGAGGTGGAGCTCACCTAAGAACCCAGAAGGTTCCTGTTTATTACAAAGAGTGGTCAGCAGGAGCTGCATAAAATAGCTCAGCAGCCTGCACATGGCTGGAGACAGAGGCTAGACTCACCCTAAGCTCTCTCAGGGCTCCAGTGAATGCTATATTAAAGCAACAGCAGCATTAGAATACTTTAAGATTATTAATTTTACTATTTGTTTCTCAAACCTGGCTTCCCCTCAGGGTAAGAACAAGTTTGTTGGCTTAAATCTGTCAGAAATGGTTGGCACAAATTCAGACTGATGGGGGGGGGTCTGTTGGTTGCCACAGCAACTAAAGAGCCATTTTTAATTCCACTCTGTACACCGTAGATGCCATACACATGAGGAAGCTTTGGTCGTGGGTCCTAAGCCCTCCAGAGCCAGGCTGCATGCCTCAAAAACCACCATTTCCAATCTTTGGGGCTTCTAATTCAGGCTCTCAGGCTCCAACAAATGGCTGGAAAGCAAGCAGCTGCAGAGACTCTGTAATGTTCAGGAAAGAGGTCCATCTGGCAAGGACAGCAGCTATGCCTGAGGCCATCCTTATTCCAGAGATGTAGTGTTTCTCATAAGCACTGTGTCCTCAGCAGCCTCAGACCCTCCAGGAAAGGCAATACAACTCAGTCAGTGTCCTGAGTCCCCTCAAACATCTGTCAGATCTATTACCTTAATTTTGCACACACCACTGTCTTAAGGCCACTTTGTTGCTTCTCTGTATCCTATGTCCTGTTCTCCCATAAACAGACTGCAAACTCTGAAAGCCATGAGATACGGAGGGAAGTGAGGTCCCCCTCGGCCCCAGGTTTTGGGCCCTTAGCCACTGCAGGCATCTTGGCCTGCTCCTTTCAAGCTTGGCTCCAGTTGGGATTTATCCCTAAGGAGGCAGTACCCCCTGCAACCAGCCCTGCCAGAGACTCCACAGGCTCGCCTAGCCACCCTTGGCATAAAGGGGCAATATCTAACAAGTCACTCCATGTCTTCCTGTCAAGGAGAACTGCCCCTCCAAGGGGCAGACTCCAAGGGGTCTTACATCAGAATCAAAGATTCACACGCTATGGGGGAGACCACAAATTTGGCTAAGAGGAAGCTAGAGTTGCCTGCGCTGCAATGAGACTGTCTGGTGTATCTCTCACAGGGCATCCAACAAACTGAGCTTTCTGGAAAAAAGAACAGGGACTGAGGGCAATGGGAAGCCATGTACCATACATCTGCTGGAGAAACCTATAAACTGAGGGGAAAATGCATCTTTGATGCTGATTAAACTACAAATGTAAAACATACAAGAGCCACAGCTTCAAAACTGAGCTCTCAGTGCTGTTGGGTTTAGGCCCATAAATGCTTCTTTTAAAGGTTATCAGTCTTTGATACATTAGGATTTCTATCAGAAAGTGGCTTGAGTGGTGCTATGGTTCAACCTCCTCTGTAAGCTCTTCTGACTCCTCCCTCAACAAGGCCTTCTGCAGCAAGAATGGGGACAATGGCCCCAGAACCAGTATAGCCACCACTTGTCCACATACAGCCTATGAGCAGGATATTCTTACAGTTTTAAATTGTGGAGAAAATTCAGAAAAATAATGTTTCATTGCACATGAGAACTATGTGAAATTCAATTCTTGGTGCCTGTAGCTTGCTCTTTCTCAGCACCCAGGCATGCCCACTTGCCAATTGGTCACCTACACTGCAGTGTGGAGCACTGGCCCAAAAAGCTGCAGTTTGCCTTTTGCAGACAGGAGTTCAGTAGATGGTCAGTTCTGTGTGTCCACTGGAGATGCTGCCCTCCATTTTTCAACCAAACACCAATCAAGGTATTGCTGAGAAGGAGGTTTATAAACGTTATTATCATCAGCAACCAGTTGACTGTTCATATCCTAGGTAAAGGAGATTACCCTGGACAACTGGGTGGTTGACCTGACATCCAGAGTTGAGGTCCCTGTGACGAAGACAAAATCCTGCCCTGGATGACTACCTCAGCTCTCACCTGAGACTTCTGTCCCATCGGACATTGTGTGAGCTAACTCCACGCAACAAACCTCTTCCTCCATGCAACTATATCTAGATGCAGATGGAGATAGCTCTCCTCTATGTCTCTACTGGAACCAGGCTCAGATCTGATTAAGCAATTTTCAGATAAATTTGCTTTGAGTGAGAACTACATGCAAGGGTAGAAAATAGCTTTTCCTCACCTAGGAATTTTATCTTTTCCTCAGCAAGAATCTTTATTGGCATATCTTTAAAACGGTCTTAAGTTTTGGTTTACTTGGCTGCTGTTGTCCTGGTTTTGTCCTTTTTTTTTTCTTTCCTCTTTTGGCCAGTTAAAAAACAGAGGAGGTCTGCATGTGTTCTTAGCCACATGCCTCTTTGACATCAAGTAGGTACATTTCTTTTCGGGAAAAACTAGAAAAGGTGCACATTATGGTGGGACTGTTCCCATGGCAACCTGTGAGGCCACAAGACAGGGCTCGCTGGTGAACAGCATGATGAAGGGCTCAGGGCTGGGAACTGCCACCTGACCACCTTGGGACAGAGCAAGTGCAGCCATCCCAGGACTCTGCAAAGACACCAGCCAGGCCTAGTGGCAAACACTGCCCCAGACATCACCTCACTGAGGCACAAGACCATGACTTCCAGTAACCATTGTGTTGAGAGAAACAAGACCCCAGTCTCAAAGTTTCCCTGAGGTCACAAAACAGCCACAGAGCCAACTGAGCTCCCCAGAAAGGTTCATCTGTGGTCCAGGACTAATGACCAGGAAGCTCCCAGGGCAGAAGTAAATGGCTGGGTGGTGACCGACAAAGCACACGACTGCTCTGTGCCTCAGTTCCCCTCCCACAGGGGTGCTTCTCTGCTTCAAGTACAGAGTTTGGTGTGCTATATGGAGCATCACAACACCCTGCCCCCAACACCACCCCAGAGAATAGGTCTGGAATAGACGCTTTAAGGATTAGGAAGCGGAGCAGACCCAGAGGGAGTTGAGACAGCTATGAGTGGGCAGGGGTAAGTGGCCCAACACCCCAGCTCCAATAAAGCCTGAGCCCCAGGCTTTGAATCAGGTTCAACTTAAACCCATTTCCTCTGAGGCCATGGTCTGGCCCTGCCTCCTGCTCCTTTGTGAGGAAGTTTGGGGACAGCATGCAAACTGTGCAGAGAGGCAGGCACCAGAGCCAGGCATGAAAGCCAGGTAGCCAGGGCCTCCTCTGACCACCTCTGGGGCCCTAGACCACACCATGATGGCCTGGGAGCCCCTTGAGGGGGAGAGGGGTGGCCTGTGCTGACCCTTGCACCACACACCTCGGTCACCCCCATGGAAATTTGAGGGGCACAGGTGTCAAACGGCCCTCCCCAGTCTGGGGTCCATCCTTGCCCTTCTCCATTCCCATTTCTCTCAGACACTGCCTAAGTGACACCAGGGTGCTCCTGGCTTCCTTCCAATCCCTTGGGGCCGTCTTGGGAAGTCGGGATACCTCAAGGCCTCCATGACTTACAGAAAGCTGGAGGAGACAAATCCCCCTAGGTTCTCTCCAGTGAAGTTCATGCCTCATTGCTGCATCCCCATAGAGGAGCACCAGGAATACCCTGGGATGAAGGGCTGGGTGCCCTTCAGAAGCAGCATGCCCAGAAGCTATGGAAGCTGGAGCTGCAGTACCCTTCTGATTCTGCCTTTGTGATTTGTACTGGCAACACCTACTCTGCTAGGAGTTCCAGCTTCAGGACCCTCAAAATCCAGGATGGTATTGAACTGAGAATCCTTGGAGCAGAAGCCAGTATGTGAACATTCAGGGGAATGAAACCCCTGCAGGGCTGAAGAGCAAGAAAAGGGAAAGACGGAGGGCATGGGTATCGGTTCCCTGACTGGGCAGGTCCAACTGATGTTTGGCAAACTTTGTTCCTGGCACCACCCCAGGGTCACTAACCTTGTGAAGAGTCTCTAGCCAACCCCAACCCACATCTCAGACAACTGTGGCCTAGGCAAAGCTGCCCAGCGTGGGTAGGACGATTGCACCTTCCTCTGCAGCACCTTATTCTGTCACCCAAGCTGCAGGGAGAGGATGCCCCAGATGCAGGATGCTCTCTGCCCAGCCAGCCCCTGTCCACATAGCAAGACCAGCCCTGCTGACTCACACTGGGATGGATTCAGCAGACTTTACCCCAGTTTTGCCATATTTGAATTTGACAATATTGTAATATAAGGATTATGAAAATTGTTCCAAAATCAATTTCCTTTTTCATATTTCTGTTCTTGAAGCCCTCAACAGACAAGGATTATCTTTAAAAATGAAATAACATCATCCTGTCCTCCTTTCAGAGAAATGCTTTAATGTGAGTTGTCTGAATCTGTTGGAAGCGAGCGGCAAACCCTGGTCGGTTGTCTCTTTAAATCGGCTTTGCAGTGTGACAGGCGGCTGGCCGGGCTGGCTGGGAAGAACCATTCCCACCCTGCCGCAGGGAGCCCGGCCACTGCTGCCGCTATCCGTGCCTCCCCCAGTCCCCATGGTTACGGCTCCTGCTTCCTGGCCTGTTCCTCATCCCTAGCTGCCGCTACAGAAGACGGGCGAAGGCGGCTGGCGTCCCCCAGCAGAATCCTGGAAGCCGTCCGCTGAGCTCACATTGAGTGCCTGCTCTCCCCGGCTCTGACTCATCCTCTCCAGTGCAGAGCACTGTCCCTGCCGCTGTGCACTGGCCACAGTCTGTCTCCAGGCTGCAGCCCTGCAATCTGTTGATAACTCCACTTTGGAGCTCCAGTCCAATGCCTCTTGTGATGGAAAGCTGTTCCCCGGCACAAGAAACCTGCCACAACGCTCCAGTGACAGGAAGCACAACACTGGTGCCTCTCCAGCTGTTTTTGCCAAAATAGGTGAGAAGTTGGGCTGTCTTTCTGGGGCCTAGGGCTGGAGGGTCTTTGGGGCAGGGAGACAGTGGGATGAGCGTGGGAAGGCAAAGGTTGAGCTGCTGGCTGCAGTGTCTACTCACCATTGCCGTTTCTCAGGCAAACATGCCAGCCCAGAGATGAGACAGCTCCCGATACTGGGAAGCAGATTCTGAATAACTTTGGGTGAAGGGGAGGCACAGAACCACAGCCAAAACCAAACAGCCTCCAGCACAGGCAAGAGCATTGGTGTGAAGACGCCAGCCTCTGAGTCTGGCCGCGATAAGCAGCAGAGGGTTCTATCTGCCAGGTCAGGCTGTGTGCCGGGAATTAATTTAGGTTTATTTAATTCTCTTGATTTAAACTGACAGACATGTTTATTTGGCTTTGGGCAGCCCGAAACAATTGAGTTTAGTTCTTGTACTGGGATGGTGAGCACAGATTGATTTTTAAATAAAGAGAGGAAAGGTTGCCCAAGAGGGCAGTGTCTGGCTGCTGGCATGTCCCTCCGAAGTCCCTGAGGTTCACAAGCCCCAGCCTGTCACCTGAATCCCGCGAATATCACAAGAAGAGCCTGAGCCAGCCACTCCAACAGGCTGGCCCAGGTCTAGAGGAGCTGAGACAGGGAAACTTCAGAAGGTGCTGGCTGCTCCCTGGCCTGCCAGTACCCAGGTGCTGCCCTATAACAGGTATGGGAGGCCTCAGACTACAGACAGGAGAAGGGCCCTCTGCTTGTCCCTCTGACCAAGTGCTGTCTTTGCAGATGAGTGCAGCTTATGGACCCTCACCCGGCCCATCAGGGTCACCCTGAGGCACACTGCCTTGGAGCTTGACTTATAACTGCTGTTTGGGACTTTGACCTTCTGGATGGCCATGGAGCCTGGTGGGGAGAAGGGCGCAACATAATCATCTCTGTGGGTGACACCACCCCCACCGATGCTCTCACCTCAGTAACTCTGCAGGGCTCATGGTGAGTATTCCCAGCTCAGTGCAGATCTGCTAGCCAGTCGCCCAGGCCAAGGGCTGTCACCCCCTGTTGGAGAAGACCCGGGCCAGAAAATAAGTTGTGGTTAGTCAGTTAACAGCAGTCCGGCCCAAACTCAATCCTGGGGTAGGGAAGATCCATGGGGCAGAGCAGGGGAAAGCAAGACCTGGCAGGGCTTGGGTCTCGGGCTGCCTGTGTGGGTTTCTTTTGTTTGCTGGTTCACTCAGTGCTGTTCATACTAATTAGCTGCAGCCATACGGCAATGTTCAATCATTTAATCAAGAGAATGGCGTCCATTCCCAGGGCTTGCCTCCATGTTCCAGGGAACCTTATCTGGCCCTGAGCTGGGATCCCTTCTATTTGGTGCCCCTTGGCCAGGTTGCAAGGCCTTTCCCCACTGCCCCTACCTAGCAGAAAGTCAGTGGGCTTCAGTAGCCAAGGTAGTGATTGGGAGGGGGAAATAAAGGGTACGGTGTGGTCAGCTGGCTGGAGCAGTGTCTGGGACTCAGTGGGGGCCCATTTCAAAGGCTCCTGCATGGTTTTATTGTGATTGCCACCAATCTAGACTCTGAAAAGGTGGACAGGCGAGTAAATAATGCATTGTGTGTGCTTGTAAGGGACAGCTGACAGGGGCACGTGCAGAGAATGCTGATGGCCTGTTAGGACAGCGCCTTCGTGGCCCAAACGCTGCATGAGCACCTCAGTGCAGACCAGAGTGTCTGCCTCATGAGGCAGCGTTCTGTCTGAGTCACTATTCCATTTTCTTCTTGCTGGAGTCAAAATGTCCAAATGAGAGATGCTTTCTGCCAAAATCCAGCATCACCTTATACTGCTGGATAAGCTCTGAGCTCTGAGGCTGAAGGCCATCCGCCCCATCCCTCTCGGACATCTGACAAGGTTATGTGGACAAGGCTCAGGCAGCTGTCTGAGGACAGCAGGCTGACACTGGGGCACTTCTGCTGTTGCCTCCGTGTCTCACACCCAACATGGCTACCAGTCTTCTGATGGCATTATCCGTGGCTTTCTATCTTCAAATTGAGTATGTTTTCAAAATGGAAATCTGCCCTTGGCAGGTAACAGGCCAACTGAAAGTTGCTTTAAGAGGCAAGAGCAGCCATAACACCACCTCTTGGGACCTTCGATGGGGGTGGAAGGGTGTCCAGGATCCTGGCTCAGCCTCACCTATCTCCAACCTAGAGAACCTTCAGACATCTCCTACACACAGTTTCCCATCCAGGAAGCCCACCACCTTCACCTCTCCCTGCGAGTCAGTCCAGGCAGGGGAACAACTCTGGTCCCTCATAACCCTATGGAAATCTGTTTTCTACACCAGGGCCATGCCTGGTCCAAGCAGCTCTATGCTGTCCATCAAGACACCTCCTGCCTGTTGAGACCATATCACCTTGTCTATAGATTAGTTGTGATTGTACTATTTTCTATGATAATGGGTGTCTGTTTGTCAATATGTTTTTGTACTTTTATGTTTCTAAAATAAAAAAAAAGAAAAAAAAAAAAAGACACCTCCTGCCTCACACCATAAAGACAGCCAGTCAGCTGCACCTGCAGAATGTAGAATTTCAGCAGTATGTTGGGTTATTATTCTTAATAAATAACATTTACATTAACATTTTCATTGTGAGAATTTCTGAAAAGCACAGAAAATGTGTGGGGTTGCATGATTCTGGGGAACCTATTTACTGCGTGTCTTGAGGCTGTGCTGCAGATGCTTGGGCAGGCTCACCTTAGCCCAGGGACTAGGAAGGGCAAGGTGGTCCTGGCCCTGCTCAGCCTCAGCTAATGCATCATGGTCACCAGCATAGTGCCCACTGGAGCATTCCTGACACCTCTCCAGAAACAAGCAGCCTACTCAGCTCCCCACTGCAAGTTATAGCTCACGCTCTACTGAACACAACAGTGTTGGACTCTGAGTCTTTCCAACAGGCCTGAGACTGTGCCATGTTCTACTCCCTGGGCATGCTCCTTTCCCTGGGTGTGCTCCGTACCTGGCTTTTTGCCCTCCAGTGGGACAGTGTCTATGTCCTACAGGACACACATCCAATATGTGAGGCCAAGGGCACCTCCACCCATGAGGGGTGCATCTGCAACACAGTTGATGATAAACAAAACAGACATGGTCTAGCTTGTTTCTGCAATAGGTGCTAATATTGTTTAAATCTAGCAGACACTGAGATACATCTGATTTTGTATTCTGTCATCTGTAATCCTCACATTTAGCTCCAAGAAAGTATGCACCTCAAGGGAAGAAAATGACATCTGTGAATTACGGTAAAAATTGTTCAGATCTTTTCTTTCTTTCCATTTTCTTGAGAGTTTCTGAGTCTGGTGAACTGAAGAAGGAGTCTTTTACATGGCCAGGTCTGGTCTTCTTGGTTTTCAGAATTAAATAGAATAGTGTGGTGGGTGTGAAATAGTGTGGTGGAGTGGGGTGGTGCAGGGTGGCATGTAGGCTAGTGCAGGATGATGTGGCATGGATTGACGTGGCACAGGATGTTGTGGTGTGGGACGGTGTGATGAAGGAGGATGTGGAGTGGGATGGTGTGCTGTGTATATGTGATATAGTGTGGTATGGGATCAAATAGTGTGGCAGAGTATGAGACGGTATAAGATGATATAGGGCAGTGTGGTGTGAGATGGTATAGCACGGTACACCACGGCGTGGGGTAGATGCTGGAGTGTGGAACAGTATGGAGTAATGTGCGTGTAGGATATTGTATGTAGAAAGATGTAGTGTAAATTGTTATGGTATAGAATAGCATGGCATAGGATAGTGTGAAATGGGATGTAGAGCTCAGCATGATGTAGGATCAAGTAGTATATGTAGGACAGTATATGTGAAATGGTGTATTTAGGATGGAATACGTAGGGTGGCATATGATGTGGTATAGGATGGTACATATTGGATGGCATGGTGCACTACAGTGTATGTAAGATGGTGCCTGTTGGGTAGCGTGGTAACCTCCTTATTCCTGGTAGTTGCAGCATTTGATTCAGGCTGATCAGACGTGCCTCCCCAACCCTCTAGTGTCTGTGCCAGTGCCATGTCTGGATTTTAGTGGCTTTGTTTTGGTGTGTTAACTGCCAGCAGCTGGGTCTGGAAGCCCAGACAACTTGCTGGATCTCTGCTTGCTCTGGATTCAGGGCTGACCTCACTGACAGTGGAATGGTCTTCGCACCATTTTTCAGGGGACCCAAGGTAAGGAGAGTCAAAGCCAGGCTTGGTCTATCTGCTTGGGGTAGTGGGGAGAATCCCAATATACAGTGCATTAAAGTACCCTTGTGGCTATTATTTCCTTTCACACATACTAATCCCCCCCATTTAAAAAAACAGATGAGATTAAGACCCCATGGGGACCAGGCAGATAGATAGAGGGTGGAGACCTCTTGCCCTACAACTATAGCCCCATAGGATACAGGAAAGCTGGAGGGAACCCTTTCCCTGCAGTGCCCGAAAGGTGGGTCAGGAAGGCTGGGAACACAGGAGACACCTGTGTGAGGTCAGTTCAGGAAGGACCAGAATCAGGACCCAGACAAGAAAAGGGGGTGAGACAGTCATAAGTCTGCACTGTTACAAAATGTGTGATCCTCATGTGCAGATTTGTAGGCCTTCATAGAGACTCATAAAGGATTGTATGTCATGATTACAAACTTTTCAGAACTTTTAACAAATTTTCAGTCTGTTGATTGTTATTCAGTATAATATCTAAATTACTAGAAACTTCTAAATTTACCTTTATCTCAGTGGTGAAATTTGTTGACCCACCTAGTATTTTCCATTAAATTTTGAAATTTAAGCAAGTAACTACTAGTCTAGAAGAAAAGTCTCTTTGATATTTTAACACATTTCTCTCCAAATCTCTATAATTTCTCTAGCCTATGTACCCCTTCAAAAAGAGAATCAGAACAAACTATATTTATGTAATGTCCAATTAGAGTAACTTGTTTTTCAAATGAAAAACTATTTATTGTCTGCCTTTCCCCCAAAACAGTTTCATGAAAGGTTGATAGATCAATAAAATGCAATTATCATTAAAAAGACAGACAAGGAAACGCATAAGGCTGTAATTAAATCAACCTGAGTTGGCACAGGACCAGGAAGAAGAACCAGGGAAAACCCAGTTAATGCCTCAGCTGGAGCCTGCAGGGCTGGCTGGTGCACACCTCCTGCAGGATGGAGAGCGACTTCAGACAGTGGCATTTGAAGAGGGCACTTTCCCACATCTCACTGCCACAAAAGGGCAGCATTTTTATCAAACAACTGATACATCACTGGACTGACTGCTTTCTTCCCAGCTCTCCTCCTCTGTTTTTGTCCTCCTCAACACCTGATTCAATTTGCAGAAAACACCAAAAAAGGATACATCCTACCAAAACAAGAGAAAAATGTAAAAGCAAGCCACGATTCAAGAAGGGGAGAGAATACATATTACGACCTAACAGGGCCCGGATGCTTGTGGGACTGTTAGCCATAAGGCCAGCCCACAGAGAGGGCGATGTCTTTCTTTCCCAAGACAGAAGAGGCCTTTCCAAAGTGGCTTCCACAACCAGGCCTTCTATGTGCACAGAAAGGAGAAGCATCCCAGCCTCTGGCCTTTGTCCTACCCCTGAGGGTGCTCTGGGCTGTTTCCCCGGTCCTTTGACTGAAAGCCATGCTCATTTCCTGTTGTTGCTCCAAAGAGTGCTGTGGCTTCACAGCCTCAGAGGGACTTGTCCACCCATCAGGAAGATTCTGTCTAACCACATACTAGATCAGCAATCATAATTTTGCCTGAGGAACATTTGCACAGTAGACTCTTCCGTGAGGAACTTGCCCATGTGTGAACTTTAAAATATAAAATATATCTCTATTTTGCATTACCTACTTTGAATTTTAAATGTCACCTCTAAAAATGTAGAAAGTCACTGCTGATAACTGTAATTTGGAGAAAGAAAAAATAAGAAACCAAATCAAATCCCTGTTTCTTACGAAGTTCATTGCTGACCCCCAAGTCATCTTGTCCATAGTCACAGAAACGTGTCCTCACATAGGTGATGGTGATGCATCCCTCCCTGGCTTCTCAGACTTACGGAATTGTTCACCTCAAAACTGTGCCTTCAGTCAAGAGTCAGGTCCCCTCCCCTAAGGTGATGCAGCTTTCAAGACCAGCCTCCTGCATTACCTGGCTATGTGGCATTTCTCCCACCTCTGCCTCCTACACTGGCTCCTTGAGAGGTCTGCATGTTGCACAGGTGTGCCTGTTGCATGAAGCACTGTTTTGATTTTTCATTTGGCTTCCAGGAAGGGGCTTTGTTATGCTATTTAAAACCCATAGGTAAGATGCTTCCAAATGCAAACTCTCTCCTGTGTAGGCCCTGGGGACAGATGTGATAGGATACAGTTCTAAGACAAAGGACATCAGGGACGTTTCAAGTACTTCTTTGGATATACAAGCTGAGCCATCCACCCACCGTGACCATCCTGTCCCCCAGGTCCCTCCCCCAACAGGACAGGAAATCTGAAACCAACCAGAAGGCCAACCCATAACGCATTCTCACTACAGTGAGAGTGGCTCCAAGGAATCCCATGGAGGACTTGCAAGCCCTGGGCCCTGCATAACTGGTGCAAAGTCCTGGTTCCAGGTGACCATAGAGGAAATGTCCTGGTAGCATCAGAGCACACTACAAAGCTGAGCTGAGTCGCGAGTCGTGTGCCTCGTGTCCAGGAAGAAAGAGCAGACACAGCCGTGGTGAAGCAGTCCCACTACTTCTCCCAGCCCCACAGGTGCCTGTTGTTGCTCAAAGGTCCTCCAAGCAAGTGTTAGCTGCCCACACTCCTTGAACTGGATTCAAGGAGCAGACCAAACTGGAAAGCTCTTTCGTATATATCTGGAAGTAAAGTTATAACAGTGGCCAAGGTGGGTTAGTGTCATGGGCAGAAAGCTATTGACTCCCATGAAAAGATGCATGTGTACAAGAATATGGGGATACCACTTATGCCCAGTTTGAACTTCAAGTTCTTCAAAGTGTCTTAGGGCTTTCCCACCTCTCAGAAACACAGAATTTGTCAGATAACTTGATGTCAGGATTGTACCAGGAAACATGCTTTCCTACGACTTCTGGATTTATTTCCATTTGTCAGCAAGTGACTGAACCATGACAGACACAGAATAATGACTTTCGCACTCAGAAGAGCCACAGAAAGGCCCCTCATCTCCAGATGTCAAATATCCCAGAAGGTGCACACCAAGGAACTATTTGTGAGAGCTCCCCCTGCAGGTCAAGTGTCCAGGAGGAAGGCGTCGCTTAGGTGGACCTGGATGGGGCCCTGAGCTCACCCTGCAGCAAGAGGCCTCTGATGCTTTGGGGTCTGGGACTGTTCTCTTTACAAAGGTGGAGGGGGCAAAGGTAGGGATCTTCAGGCAGCCTTACCTTCTCAAAACCCCTCAGAGGCAGGGGCACTGCCCACACTCCTGGAGGAAGTGCCCTGGAGTGAAGAGATGAAGGCCAGGATGGGGCTTCCCTCCTAAGGAGCACTAGGCTTCAGGGACCCAGGCCCAAGGGCCTTCCCAGTGCTTCAGGCTGAGGATGGCCAGTCTACTGGTCAATCAGGAGCAGGCTGGCCTCGAGACCTACTGAAGGCCTGACACCTTGCAGCTGGCATCTCCAATCATAAGCTGGCAGCTCCATCATGAGCTTATGATCTGATGATAAGATAGGCTACAAGGCATCATGAGTCCTGAAGTCCCATGTCATCCAGAGAGTCATTTGTGCTCTGCTTACATTCACTCCTGCCCCTCCTATCCTGCACTATTCATGGTTGAGAGGCTAAATGACTGGCGAGCAGCAATCCCTTCCTACCTACCTGATCAGCACATTCCTTAGGACTGTGGGACCAGAGACTTGGCCCTCTGCCTGAAGCCTGAGGATGGGGCACCACCCCATAGGGTCCAAAGAGGGCAAACCTCCAGCAGTTCTAACATTATTCAACTGAGACTCAGTTTTACTCTTCCACAGAGAAAACATGCTCTCCTTTGAATCAGGACCTTGAACCCTTTATTTCGCCTGTGATGCACAATGGGGCTGGGGATATCAGAAATGAGAGTAAGGCCCTTGGTCCCATGTCTATTTTTTAATAACAACTCTCTTTCTCCATCAGCTTGAGTCAACAGCACTCAGATCTGCTAAAATGTGATACACAATTCCCCTGGGAGACATTTAAAAGCAGAATGTCAAGGAGTATGAGGTTCAGAAATGGGTTGGGGAAATTTGACGTTTCACTGCCTTTCCAGAGGCCCTATCCAGACACTGGAGCAGGGATGCTGCCAACAGATAAGTACATATCAGAAGCCAGTGCTGTGCCCTGCCCTCTGCCAGCAGCATTTGACAGAAAGGGAGCTGCAGCCAGGCATCTAGCACTACAGAAATGCTACCTCCCTCTGGGAGCTGCTTTCAAAGCCACACATAGACACTCTTGGCTGGGTAGACCTAGGAGAGGAGAAGACCAACCCCGTGCAGGTAACTGGCTTGCCGCAGATCCCCTCTGTGAGCACCCACTGACCGGGGTCTTTTTCAACCACCAGTCTGACCCTCCTGAATGACTGACAAAGCAAAACTCAAATAAGAAAATGCCTTGAGCCACTCGGAGTAGGGACGTTAAACCTGAAGGTGAGAACTCAGGTGACCGGCTTTGCGTATAGACTCTTGGGTACACAATCACCCCTGGTCTCCTCTGCTTCCTTTCTAGGATTTGAAGACTGTCCTCTCCCTGCCCCAGTACCCAGGGGAGTTCCTGCACCCTGTGGTGTATGCATGCACCGCAGTCATGCTGCTGTGCCTCCTCGCCTCTGTCATCACCTACATCATGCACCAGAGGTAAGGCTGGCACAAGGCAGCAGTATCCTGCTACCAGCGATACCATGCTTTTACCCTCAAGTGCAAACCCCTGACGCAAGACCTCACCTACTCCACACAGCAAGATGTTCCTGGAAGATACTCCACACACCATGAACCAGCTCAAGGCTGTCCACACCCAGGGTGCCTGTCACAGCAGCCAGCAGGGGACAGTGCCCAGAGAAAGCCCACCTCTTGCCTTCTGGACCTCTATCAGGTCTTTGCAACAGCAGCCTACATGTTCTTGTCAAATTAAGTGAAATAAATCCTTTCGAAATGGTGTATGTTGGTTCAGGTACATTGAGGCCCTGCCCAGAGGTCTGTAAAACCTTTGATGTGCCTTTGCACTATATCTGTTTATCTGGGAAGGGGAGAAAAATTAGAATTATGTTTCTGAGCTTGCTTTTGGCCACCTTGTCTGAGAGCAGGAGTGGGGGTGTACTCACTGCATTACTTGGAGTTGCACTGGAAAGTATGAGAAGGGGTCCCAGCCACAGCCATAGTCCAACCCATAATCAAAGCCATGGAAAATGCCTAGACCTTGGCCATTGGCACAGGGATGGGAAAAAACCTGAGTGCATCCAAGACTTAGGTCATGGTAAGAAGCTCAGGCTCACCTGAGGCCATGGTTATAGGGCAGGGGTGAGCAGGTCCAAGGCCACATTCATAAGAGAGGTTCAGACAAGTGCAAAGCTGTTGTCTTAGCCTGTTTAGGCTGCTATAAAAAATTACCACACACTGTGAGGTTTATGAACAACTGTTTAGGGTGGAAATTGAGTTCTCAGAGTTCTGGAGGCTGGAAGTCCAGAACAAGGCACCATCAGATTTAGTTTCTGGTAAGGGCCTTTTCCTGGTACCTGGTACCATACCTCTACCCTCTGACCTCACATGGTGAAATGGGCAAGGCAGCTTTCTGAGGTCTCTTATAAAAGCACTAATCCCAGTTATGAGGGCTCTGCTTAAACACCTAACTTCCCAATACTGTCACATTGGCAATTAAGTTTCAACATATGAATTTGGGAGTAATTCGTACATTTAGACCATAGCAGCTGTGATTATGGGAAGAAATTTATTCAGGGCTATGATGAAGTCATAGTCATAAGTTAATCAATATCAGTCCTGGCTATGGCCAGCTGGGCAGTACCTTAGACATGTTTCTGACCATGGTGATGTTCTCAGCCAGACAATGTCCCAGACCAAGCCATAGGTACTGTGACACTTGGAGTCATGCTCACAATTACATAGCCATCCCCCTCTTCCTGAGGAGCAGACATCTATGCAGACAGGGCAGAATGCCTTCTGGGAGTTAGGTGCATGACTTCTATCACTGAGACTGGGGATAAGGTATAGTCTTGAGGCCTTAACACTTTCAATTGCCAAATGATCACCTTAGCCAAGAGTCTGCAAAAGCCCATCCAGGCACAGCACTATAAGGTGATCTACCCACAGTTATCCAATGGCAACCCACTAAACTACACATGGCATAGTCATCTCTCTGTCCCACGATCAGGTCCTTTGGACATGTTGCTCCCAGACCCTCCAAGGACTCACTATTCCCACTGTGAACAGAGCTTTGCATTTGGACAAGAGTGCTTGAAATGCTGGCTCCTAACGTGAAATCTCCATTTCCTACAGTGCCATCCGGATCAGCAGGAAAGGCCGGCACACACTCCTGAACTTCTGCTTCCATGCAGCTCTGACCTTCACTGTGTTTGCAGGTGGCATCAACCGCACCAAACACCCAATCCTGTGCCAGGCGGTGAGTGCTGTCTGTGTCTCACTGTACCACAAAAATGAGTATTTATCAACATTCTTACCAAAGTGGAAGTTGTGCTAATTTTCTTATTCATGAACTAATACTTCAGTATTTGCTCAGCTGTTGCTTGTGAAGGGAACAGTTAGGCACATATCTAGCAGGTCTCTATTACAGTTTCACTCCATCTGAAGCCAGTTGTTTTTCTCAGCATTTGGTTCTATAAAACATTTTATTTTCAACTGGACCAGCTTGTCCTGAGACCTATGTGCTATGCAGCTCGAGTGATGGTGAACCTTTAGAGCTTTCAATGATATGAAAGCCCACTGTGGCACGTGTGCCATAGAATCCCCACTACTGACCTAGGCATTTACTGTTCAGCAAATGGTGACCTTCCTGAGAATTGGGCACAGCTGCCTTTCCTGAAGAAACCAGCAGGGCGGGATCAGGAGGGGTCAAGTGAGGCTTCCTAGGTGCCAACCTTTCCTTGCCAATCAGAAGGAGGGGGTGGGGCACTTGGAGGTCACCAGGTTGTCCTGAATGGGTAGCACCCTTGGGAGTTCTGTCCTATCTCAGGGAAAGGCAGATCTTGGAAGGATCTGAGAGGTGACAAATGGGTCCTCCTTACACTGGTGACCTGGTTTTGGTTTAAAAGAAGGAAATATAAAACACCCCTGGCTGGTGGCAGAACCTACGGCAGAGACCATTCCATGAAAACCAAGCATAGCCTTACTCCCATTGGGCTGTGGTTCTGGGTCCAGGAGGAGAGACCAGCTATAGTTCCAGAGTAGCACCTGTACACACATCCAGCCCCCAGGCTGGCTGTGTGCCCACAGGTGGGACCAGGCCCAGGGACCCAGAGAAATACCAGACTCCTGTCACTTCATGGGCCAATGTCTGTCTGGGCTCATGGCATCTTCAGGCATCATCCTGCTTCATGGCACTTTGTTATTGTGAACTCAACCAAAATCTATAGACAGCCACAGGTGCAGCCTTCACCCGACTACCTTGGGCCTATGTGACCCCATATGGATGTCAATGACCATTAGCCACCCGTGACCGCTTCACCTGCAGAGATGGCCACAGGCAAGATTCACCCTGGAGTGTCTGTGGGCAAGAAGCTCTTCCCTCAGAGGTGCTTCAGGGAAAATCCAGGCTGGGAGCACATGCCTCCCTCCCTGTGTACGGAGCCACCTGACACTGGCCTACCACAGCCCTAGGGCCGCTTTCTTTCCCACATGACCCAAGTTGAGGCTGGGAGCGTGAGCCAGTTGCCCATGTCTGGGAGGCACTGCCATTGCCCCAGAGCCCTGGGCACCAGAAGATGTCTAGAACGTGCGCCTGCATGTCACGTCCAAACCCACTGAGGCATGAGTCTGGGGAACAGTTAGTGGCACAAGCATGGAGGCTGAGGGGAGGGGCAGATAGTTTCTGCCTTCATGCCTCTCACCAGCTGGAAACAACCACAGGGAGCACAGGGAAGCCCCACTTATGCCCTGCTGTAAACGCCTGCCTGGGAGCCATCTGAAAAGCAATCAAGTGGGTCGTTATCTTTATGACTGCACTCTGCCACCAAGAGCCCTACAGCTAGGATCTGCCAGACACACAGCCCACTGGAATCACCTCAGGGTTTCAAACCCTCTCAGGATGCTGCAGTAAAGCTGTGACTATCCCCATGCTCTGGCCAGCCAGACAAGGTTCCTAGAGGCCAAGCATCCCATGGAGTTCAAAGGCCACATGAGGCCCAGCAGAGATATTTGGTAAGGAGGAGGGCTCAGGGGTGGGTCCGGAAGGACCTGCAGGAGTTCAGATCTCTAAAGGAGCTCATGTCAATTCATTGTGATGACCCTTAAGATCCTCATCAAGGGGAATGGCCCTCTGCTTGGTGGCACAGGAAAGATCGTGGCCCTTCAGATGCTGTCTTGATCTCCTGACTACTTTTTGAGAACATACCAGCCCACTCACTTGGCAAACATACCAACCTGTGCTGGGGCTTGCTGTGGGTGCACAGAACAGTCAGAAACACACCCGCTGGGCTTGTAGTATGGAGCCACCACTGGGGTGAGGGTGCAGGCAAACACAGCAGCAAGCCACTGGAAGATGTTGAGCTGCTAACTATGGGATGGGAGCAGAGCCAGGCTCAGTTCAACAGAGGCAACAGGGGCTGAGGACTGCAGCTCTAAATGCATCCACCAAGCCCTGAGGTAATAATCCCCAGCACACCTAGGTGTTTAACTGCTCTATGCCTATGGACAGAAATATGAGGGTCTATTACCACTGAGGGCTTATAGACCAGAGCCCAGGCTGTTTCTGATCTGTAGCCTGGCAGGAATGGAGAAAAGCTGGCCCCATTCACCCAGCACAGCATCTACATCCATCAAATGCTGAGAGGGAGATCCCTGAGGAGGAGCAGATTAAAAGCCAGACTGTTGGAAGCTAGAGCTGTCCCCTCCTCCAACAACAACCTGTGACCACCACTCCCAGGCCCTTCCTCCTGTGGCTCAGCATCACTGCAGAACAAACAGGAAAAGTGGTCCAGAACTCTAGATGGCTGGAGAGAACAGACAGTTGTTATAGCAACAGAAAGATGACCGTGAGTCTCATTAAAGTACTAAGTGACATCATAAACAAAAACAGACGGCTGCCAACTATCCCACATAATGAATGTGCGTCAGCACTGGCCCTGGGTCTGGAAGTGAGGGAAGGCAGCCTGCTCGCCTCCTCCTTCTTTCACTGCAGTAGAGTGCTCTCTGGAAGCCAGCAGAGTGTCCCTGTGACCTCCTCATGTGTCTAGCCTAAAGTGGGTGTTTGGGAGACAGAATCCTACCATTTACACCTTCTTATGATCCCCAAGCCCACACTTAAGCGAGGCTTAGATAGAAGAGGGGAAAGCCAGACCTCCCAGCTTAATTACCGTCTTCTTGGCTACATTCCCCACCCTCCTCTAAGCCCTGAGTCAGTGTACCAAAGTTGAGGATCAGGCTTCTGAGGATAGGCCTCCTGATGCTTCTGTCTGTACATGACAGTGATAGCCGTCTCCTGAAAAGGAGGGACCTTCCTTCAACTCAGGGCCAGGCCATCTTGGTCACCTTTGCTCCCACCACTTTCCAGTGCAGAGAGGTCTCACTGGCAGGTTCTGGTGCTTCCCACTCTCAGGCAAGCCAGGGCAAGGCCTGTGTGCTCGGATGCCCACACAAGCCCCACCCCCAGCTGAGGGTCAGGAGGGCCAAGGAAAAGACAACTAAATCACAGGACATGGGAGCGCTGCACGGAGAATACATTCAAACCCATAAACAAATTTTTGATCTTTGCACCCTACAAAATCCTCAACAATCATTGCAGAGTTTGCTCATAAGTAAAAATTGAACTCTGGATTTGATAAATCATTGTAATGGTGCAATGTTAACTTTATTCAGGGAATCTCTGTATTCCTTAAACATTTATGTCCTTTCCAATTATAACAGTATTTTACTTGTCATTTTGAAATGTCAGGTTATTACCTCAAAGGTAACCTCGTTTTATGGAATCAGATGGAGACAAAGAAGCGTGGAATGCATAATTAGCTAGTGCCTAAGTGCTGTGGATGGGACTTAACTTGGCTGTTTCCATAGTAATGAGTCACTCTGACATGCACGGGTGCGTCGTCTGAGCCCATCCCTGTAGTACTCTTTCCTACATGCAATACCACAGATAATGGCAACACTGGGAGCACCCCACTATACAGCAGCACCCTCCTTCCACTTGGTTGACCTGCAGGAAGGGCTTACAGGGAGGTGTGTGCATACAGCCCCGTATGGGGGATGGCACAGGCACCACTCAGAGACCAGTATGCAGACCTTCAGGCTCCCCACTGACTCCACCCCACCTCTTGCAGATGGAGAGCAAAACGTAGCAGTTTGAGGGTCTTTGCCACTCTGGTGGAGTGTCCCTCCATCTTCCTACTAGTCTTATTTCTTCTCACTAAGGGGCTGTGGAGAAGCTGCTGGGGCTCAGCCCACTGAGGCTTGCAGAAGGCTGGGCTATGCACTGCAAGTCAGCGACACTGGGGCAGGGGGCTGGCAGAGGCAGGCCTGGCTGACGTCTTTCCCCTCCCAGGTGGGCATCGTGCTACACTACTCCACTCTCTCCACCATGCTCTGGATTGGAGTAACTGCCAGGAACATCTACAAGCAAGTGACCAAGAAGGCCCTGCCATGCCCAGGAGCAGACCAGCCACCGTTTCCCAAGAAGCCCCTGCTCAGGTACCCAACCCCACTCCTGGGCACAACCCCCTTCATTCTCTGGGCCCCAGGAACCTCTGCCCTGAATGCACCCTTTACAGGTTTTGGCAAATTCTTTCACCAGTCAACTCTGTGCTTGAGGGTAATCTGATCCTCATAGGTGGTCTGGGAGCTGAAGGGGGCTGGGGGTTGGGGCAGCATGGGGTTGGGGGTGTCCAGAGATGGAGATTTGGAAAAAGTGTTCAGGGATGAGGATGGGGGCAGCATGGGGAAGGTAAGGCGGGGTCCTGGGTGAGGCCAGGTGGGGTAGGGCGTGAAGCTGGGGTAAGGGCAGGGTCCTAGAATGGGGCAAAGGAGCAGTGTGCTGGTAAAGGGGAGATTACTTCTGTACTGAAGCCCAGCTGCTCCGGGACATGCATGTCTGTATGCTGGGCACGTTCTCCCCAGCTGCCCAGTTACCGGCATGAGACCCTCTGTGCCCTCTGCTGAAGACTAGGTAGTTGTGACTTTGGTTTACTTCCTGATATCAGTAACCACCTGGGCCCAGGGCAACATATGCAGGTCTTAGGCAGCGTGCCAGGGTCCTACCATGGGGACCACAGTAAAAATATTACTGTTTTCACAGGACTAACACTTCTGTTCTACAAGAATAGGCCTTCTTTCTGTTTACTAAGGTCTTTAATTTCCTCCTGCAATGCTTTGTAATTTGCAGCACACAAATCTTACAGTTCCTTGGCTAAGTTTTTCCCATCTTTTTTTTGTAATGTTACATAAGTGGGATCTCTTTTTCATTTCTGATTATTCATTGCTTATGTATAGAAATATAATTGATTTTTGTGTGTTGATCTTGTATCCTGCAGCTTTGCTGAATTGCTTTCTTAGACATAGTAGTTTTCAGCTAATTCTTCAAGGTTTCCTGTATATATATATGATCACGTCATCTGTGCATAGGGCTTCCATGTCAACCTGGGTGCTTTCCAATTCTTCTTTCTACCTAAGTGGTTTGGCTAGAACCTCCTAATCAGTATTAATCTTACCTCTCTTTCTTGGGCAGTCTAGAAAAGGTTTGCCGATTTTGTTGATCTTTTTAAAGAACCAATTTTGGTCTATCTGTTTTCTCTATTTTTCTATTCTCTATTTTACCTCTGCTCTGATCCTTATGATGTCCCTTGTTCCACCAGCTTTGGGCTTAGTTTGTTCTTCTTTTTTTGGTTCTTTATAGTATAAAACTTAGACGATTGACTTGAGAATTTGCTCCTTTAATGTAGACATTTACAACTGTGAATGTCCCTCTGAGCTGCATTGCTCTATCCCAAAGTGTGTTGTGAGGCTTTTTCATTTATCTGAAGTATTTTCATTTATCTAAAGTATTTTCTTTGAATTCCTTCCTTGGCTGTTTCTTTGAATTCCTTCCTTGGCTATTTAAGAGTGTGGAGTTTAATTTTCAAAGATCATTAAATGTTCAGGGAAAAAACACCATCTCTAAAAATGCACTGATACTTTACAGACAAGAGGAACAGAGAACTACCAACTTGATCACAGCGGCGTATTACTGCACAGCTTGTCTCTGTGGAGAGATTTTCACTACAGCAGCCAGACATATGTCTTGTTGCTTCCTGTGTTTGGAAATCTCTCCATTTGCCGCTGGTTCTGTGGGAAGGGAAAGAGCAGGTAATCTATGTGTCCTGTTTGTGGGTGGCCTCAGCCAAGATCACCACTATGGCTTTTATGGGGTATAAGGAGTTGAGGAAGTTGTAGGAGTATGAGGCTGTGTACCCAGCAGGGTCCACCACCTCCAGGAAGTACTAAAGGCTTGGGTCCCAGAGCAGGCTTTACCTAGACCTCACCAAGCTGATTCAGGGCCTTTCTGGTGTCTTTCATGCAGGTATGGCTACAAGTTGAATGTGATTCAGTTCCTACCCTTAGCCTTTGTGGGTTAGACACTCCTGGAACCTAGTGTGAGCCTTAGGCCAATGACACAAGTGCTGCCCTCAACTTGGAGAAGGGGTCAGGAGGGACAGTCTCCAGACAGGCAAGCTCCAGAGGAGGAAGCCTTGCTCAGTATGTTGAGGCCAACCTAGGGCAGAGCAGAATGTGGGCTAAAGAGGGAATGGTGTAGAAAGAAGGGACGATAAACCTTGGGAGGCAAGAAGGTAGACCCTAAGAAGACAGATGCAAGAGATGGGCAGCATTGGACACCACCCATCCAGCTCATGGGAGGTACTGCCCCAACTACCCCCACACCCAAGGATCCCTTCTGGTTCTAGGATACCTTGCCTGGGCCCACCATGGTGACCACTGTCAAGTCTGACACCCTCAGCTCTTGCCAGTGCGGCTTTTGCTCACAGCCCAATTACACTGGCCATTCCAGTATCCACATCCGCCTAGAACTTCAGACACACAGATCCCACTGACATTCCTCCCAGATGTCGCCAGGCACCTCAAGTGTGACCACAAAGAACTAGAACTACCCTTCTCAGAACCACAACTGTATTTCTTTCCTGTTTGTGTCATCAGAGCCTGGCAACTAACTCCTGCTCATTAAACTTGGCCCTATGAATTGGTTAGCTATCAGGGCCCAGTATATGAGTCTTCAGAGAATCACCTCAGTATCTAGTCTGATCCAGGCATTGTTGAAGGACAATGTGTAATTTCTGCCTTCTAAGGTGAGTGACCAGCAGGATTAACTACCCTTGTGGGCAAGCAGGACCCCATTGCCACTCACCATGAGGAGCAGGCCAGGACTCAGGACACAAAGGCATAGCTTTCCTGAACATGGTTCCTCTATGCAGCAGGTCATCTGACAGGGCTGCAAGGAAAAAGGCCATAGTGGGCAGGGCCTGGGAGGTCCAGGGAAAAGGCTCAAAGTTGCTGCTTTGAAAGGTGGAAACACAAAAGACCTATTCCCTCTCCTGCAGCAAAACACAGCAAGATGCTAGCTGTGTTTGTATACAGGGAGGCCAGCTCGGTTCTCCTCAGGGTTCTTACAAGGAGCTAGCCACAGGTGTTCTCTACCCACTGACTGGTCACAGGCTCAAATCCTGCAGGCCCTCTGGGTGAGTACAGGTGCTCAGCACACACCACACTGCTTGCATATGTAGCCTAGAAAGCTGAGTTGCCTCTGCTGGTAATATGCCAGAAGCCAAGTTCCCAGACTCCAGCCAAGAGCCAGCCCTAGAACAGACTCCTCACAGAGCAACCTGGGCCCTGAAGCCACTGCCCAAGGCTTGCATTCTAAAGGAAAGCTCTTGAATCTGTCCACTCATAACTACATGGATGAGAAGAGTGAGGGGAGATTGAAGGAAGGAGACTAAGTAAGAAACCCTGAAGGAAAGAACGAGTGTAGTACTGTGTCCCCCAAGCTGACCCTTCTTCACAAAGCAGGTGCATACTTGGGACTTTCACAGTCCAGCTTTGTTATTTCCCTGACTTGTAGTTATCACAGTCAAACCACTTCTCTGTCTCTGCCATCAGTTTAACTGCTCAATCTTATCAACACAGTTGGGGCCGCTGGAGAGATTAGTGATCGCGGTTCTGAGCACATCCTTGGATTTTGCGCATGGCTGCTCTTGACATGTTCCATACCCAGCAAGTTAGTGGGAATGAGGCTGAGCCTGCAGAGGTTTCAATCGACTGGGCCAGCTCCCCACCATGGGTGCCTTTCACCAACTCTGCTCTTCTGTCTTCATTCAAGAAGGTCTCTGAGAACCCAGGTCTGTTCATGTTTTCTTCTCCCTCCATCAGCCAAAGAGAAGACACATCAGAAGCAACAGACCCTCTTGTAGATGCCCAGGGGCTAATTTCCAATTTAGCTACATGTAACTATGTCCTAATTTCGTAAACTACTGTGCACCTACGTGGTTTCCATTACTGAAGGTCTGCTGGTGGTATCTGTGTGGAAGGAGAGTTACAGTAGCACCGCAACTGGGTCCATATTCACCCAGACAGGCCAGCACTGGTGAAGGACACCACTCTCCTTCCCAGCTCTGCTTAGATACTTCCCTGCTCAGCGGAGAGTGGTTTCCTTCTCAGCCAGGAACCTCTTCTTAGGCCACAGTTGCAAATTCTAACAACTGCCATGGGGCTGAGATATGCTAACATTTGGGCACTAGCCAAGCTTGGCCTACACACAGTTGGGTCCCTCCGGGTATGCCTGCCCTATGGACAGCCAACACGATGTTCCATGCTGAACTCTATGGAACACTATGAACCGGTCTTCAGGTGAGGTGCTTTGGAGCAGGCTGGGGTCACAGGCTAGCAGACAGACACTGGGCAGGAGGTGGGAACATGGCTGACCTACCCTCTTCTAGGTGCCTGCTGCTCAGGAGATCATGGGGTTCATGGAGCCAAAAGGATGTATGAGGGGCAGCTGAGGCACTCATGAGATATAAAAGCCTCCAGGGTGGCATGAAACCCAGAGCTCTTTGTGAAGCAGCCCCCATATGCATTCCCACCTCTCCTCGTGGGATCCTCTGGCTTTGGGCCAGGGGGACCATTAGGGTTAGTCTCCTGGCCCAGCCCTAGCTTCACAAATAGGAAAACCAAAGTCAGAGAGGCACAGAAGCTTGCCCAGAGCTACAGCGGGCCATCAGGATGCAGTGCCTCACACTCTGACCCATACACTCAGTAGGGCCCTCACCCCCTCACCCAAACTGACTGGGGGACATGGTTGGAACTTGTTCCCACTGTCTGCTGACGGGATGGGGTGGGGTCACAGGAAAACTTGAGGCTTCTCCACAAGTCCCATTGCTGTCACTATAGGAGCCAGTACTAACCCACTGCTTGGATCCCTTTCGCAGGAGTTTAGAGGGTGCAGAGCCTGGTGGGAGCCGGTCACACCGAGGATGGTATCCATGTCCAGCAGCAGCCCCTCAAGACTATACTTGGGCAGAGGCATTCTGAGACTTGGACTTAATACATAAAATCCAGTATTATCACAGCAAAAGGACTGTGTCACTTTATGCATGTGCACCTGCCTCCAAGCAAATCCTAGGAAATGGTGCTGTGATATTTTAATGCATCTCATTAATCATTACATTTCTGGACATGGCATGTCACAGGGTGGTCTGCAGGTGGCAGCCCAGGACGTGTTGATCTCACTCTGCACTTGATCCCCACCATCTTTGTCCACCAGCTGTCCTCCCATATATGCAAAGCTTCACCCTGCTCCTCCATGCCCCCACATCCATTCAAAGGCTATAGAAAGCAGGTGGGCATGAGACATCTCAGAGACACAGCAGTGACTAAGAGGCAGTATACGTACACAAATTGGTGGAAGTAGCTCTTGTACCATAACTGAAACTAAAGTCATTATTAACATCTCTCAGATTGATCCTGCATCTCAGAGATGTAAAGGGCCAAGAAGTGCTGTTCTGAGGTTTCTGGGTTCCTGCTCTGGCCAGCTCCTGGGGGCTAGGTCCATATACACAGTCTCTACATGCCTCACACTTCCCTGGTTAGCATCAGGCTCACATCCAGACCACCTTTGACCCAGTGGCCTCTTGGCAGGATCTGATTTCCTCTGTGACAGGGGTTGGGTAAGAACCATCACTACCTGTATAGTCCAGAGGGAGGTCTTTAGTGATGTGCATTTTGGATGTTGTGGTTGCTCCTTCAAGGGCATCCTGAAAAGGCTAACACGTCAGACTTCAAAGTGCTACAGGGCCTTGTCTGTCACCTGAGTGAGGCTGTGAATTCTACCCCCACCAGGTATAAACAGGACAGGGCACATAGGGGCCACCCTGGGTGGGCAGCAACAGGCCAGGGTGAGGGCTCCAGGGTAAAGGAACCAAAGAACAGCTCTCCTCCAGCCTGGACACCTGAGCCCCAAGAGGAACTGGAGCTGGAGACATCCCAGGAAGCCCAGCAGTGGTCGGCCAGGCCTGGCCAATGGCTCTACTGGAAGGCCACAGTGGCTAGGCAGACTCCTGCATGGAAATTTGCTACAAGTGCACAAGGAGTGGCATTCAGAGGAAAATTAATGTGGGGATATGCAAAAAAGGCACTCTTGAGTAAGACTGGAGGTCAAGGAATCTCTTCAGTGACAAGGATGTAGACCGTGTTTACGAGTGGAGCACACAGCCAAGGGCACTGAAGGACTCAGCACACCTGGAGGAGGTTACGGGTGCCCGACCTTGTTCCAGCCCTCTCGGCCACCTGCACTGTTGGTCCCCTTGTTAGCGGAAGCAGCCTTGTCCCTCAGCGTCTCAGAATAGCCACATGCCTTCTGCCCTCTCAGTGTCCAGGGTAGTCACCACACCTCAGCAGCCAACACAGCCCCCGTCCCTCCCTGCCTTCCAGAGACCATTTTCAGGAAAGAGCCAGCATTTTACACTCAATACCCAGCCCCCAGCCACTCTCTGCCCCATCCTTAGCCTCTTTTTCTTTTTTCCCTTTACTCCCTCCCTCCTTCTCTCCCTCCCTCCCTCCCCCTCTCTCTCTCTTTCTTTCTTTTTCTTGCTTTCTTCTTTCTTTCTTTCTTTCTTTCTTTCTTTCTTTCTTTCTTTCTTTCTTTCCTTCTTGTATACTGAGAACTGAGTTTATGACTTGCACTTGCTGGGCAGGTGCTATGCCGCTGAGCTATCTCCCTGGATCTCAGCCTCTTTCTTGACTCCTTCTGTCCTTGTACTGTCTTTCCGAGCCTCCAGGAGCTCCCAGGGTCTGCTCTTATCTCAAGCTTTAGGTACCCAGTAGAGACTTCTTTGTGATGGTCATTTGGCAGAGACTGATTGTAGCCACTTGAGCTGCTGGAGGGGCCTGGCCTATATTTTTACATCTGGACCAGCTATTGGGCTAACCGACAGAACCAGTGCCTCTCGGCCATGGCTGGACCTAGCCCCACAACTGCTGGTGAAGGTCGCAGTCACTGGGATGCCAGTCCCAGTCGGCAATTGTCCCCACCTCTCTGACCTGTCCTCTGCTCCTTTACTGGCTCCTGTTCCATCTGCCCATCCAGGAAAACAGTGGGCCTGTATCATGTCTACCAACTAAGCTGCATGTAATGTGGAGAGGCTCAGTGAGCACAAACACCCAAGGTGAATCCACCATGATGGACTTCTGGGTGATTCTCTGGTCTCAACACCATAGGGATCTGAAGTCCCAACTCCCTTTCTGCCTAAGTTCCCAAAACTCTTAGGCATGGCTGTTTATAAATAACAGAACTCTTCGGGAACCCCTTTCTGACTGGCTTCCACAATCCCACGAGGAGTTCACATTGTGACACCCACGTCCCATGTCAAGGACTTGCTTTTACTCATGTGTCTCTAAGTTGTATGTCAGCTGACATCTTAAGCTCTAGGTGTACCAGCGTGAGGGTGAGAGTAAGTCCATGAGTGTGTGTGTGCTCAAGCTGTCCCCAGGGTGAGACTGAAGGTGTGTTGTATGTGCCTATGTACAACTGTATGCATGAGAGTGTTTTCCTATATGAATATGTCTATATGAGTGCATACGTGTGCTTATGTGATTGTATGAGTACATGTATGTATATCCAAGTACATATGTAAATGTATACAGGTGTGGTGTGTGAAAATGTGAGCACACGTTTCCTGTGTGTATATGTGTGTATGCAAGTGTGTGAATGTGTGAGTTTGTGTTTATGTGAAGGTTGTGTGTGAGTACACACATGTACATATGTACAACTATGTATGAACGTGTGTATGAGTATGCACATATAAGTGTACTTACATGCTTTGTAGTTGTGTTAGTGTGCAAGTAATGTGAGCTGTAATATGGGCATGCATCTTCCGTGTACACATGTGCATATGTGAAAATGCATGTACAAGTATCCACTATGAGTGTGTTATAAGCATGCATGTGTGTGCAATGAGTAGTGTATTTATATACACATACAATGGTGTGTGCAAAGGTATGCATTATTGTGTGTGGTATACATGCACTGTGTGTGTGCAAGGGTACATGTGCCACTGTATAGTGTGTGTGCAAGCATATTAGTGTGCATTCAGGTATGCAGAAGCACAAGCAGCACTGTGAGGCATCTGGCTGTTCCTTGCACTCTGTGGGTGCAGAGATGGTAGAGACACTCTGCTCCCAGGGGGTATGGGCAGCTGGAAAGGGAGAGTTCTAGGTCAGGGCAGAGCAGCAGCATGGCCTTTCCCATGCCATCTTCGGTCAGCTGTGACGTCCAGGCCACTTGTGCAAACTGGGATCGTGTGTGAACAGAACTTGTGGTAGCGCTGTACTCTGGGCTTGGGTTTTTTTCTTGGCTTCTATATGTCCTAGAAATTGGTTTACTCTTATGAGACTATTGTTCCAATCAACAGCAAGGTGAGTGTGCAAGGTGGGGGTCACAGAGCCCACAGAAGACAGTGGACTATGAGGCTCAAGGGGACAGGCAGGGTTAGCTGCTCTCAAGTGCCAACAGGCCAGGTCAAAGAGTATGTGCCCCTCCTGTGGGACACTCTGCCTGCACCAAGGGTTAAGTCCTTCCTCTTCTTTTCTTCTTTTTTTTTTAAATACATTTTTGATACAACCTTTCTGTCTGTCTTTTTCTGTGTGTCTCTGTGTCTCTATCTCTCTGTCTCTCCCTCTTTCATATTCCCTTTCTGAGTGTGACAGAGCTCCTACCCAAAAAATGCCAAAAGAATCAAGTGCATGGCACAAGGTCTATGAAGCAGGAAATCTCCATGCTTGTCCCAGTCCCAGGTCCTCAGCAGCCTCACTGACACTTCACTGTCTTTGTTCATATTTTGCCACCTGAGTTTGTATCCCTCACACTTACATTGCCCTGACACTGAGCTGGGTGTATACGAAATCATTTCACATCATTTTCATTGTTTCATTCTCTGCCTGTTGATTTTATAACCTATCGTGTAACTATTGTACAAGACAGATTCACAATGCATAGCTGCTTGTCCAGCCCTCCTGTCACAGCTAGCATCTGCCTCACATGCTCACAGATTTCAGCTGTAGGCATCTCTAAATCAGTTTTACTCATTTCCCACGGACCCCATCTGGGTAGGAAGGTCCCTGGTCCTGCACCCACCTGCTCAGGCATTCTTCCATGGTGCACTCTCACTGGGTTTGGTCAACATGTCCCACGAGTACCACTGCTTCTCACCACCATTGGAAACTGTCTGCTGGAGCCTCTCCACCCCTTCTCTTGGCCACTGTCTGGCCCTCATTGGCCAGCAGTGGCCTATACTAGCATTTATATCAGTTTTCCTGTGGCTGCACATCAGACCCTTGCTTCCACTCCATCAGCTTGTGCAACCAAAGTTCATGGCGCTGACATGTGTTCTGTGCTGGTGTCTCATTTGAGGAGTTTGACCTGGACATTCAGCTCCTCCTTACCCACCTGGATTATTCCATAAACAAGGGACTCATTCTGCTTCCAGTCACCCATGGCTTGGTGACTTAATACACCAATCTAGAGGTCAAAAGTCCAAGGTCAGTCCACTAGACTACAGTCCAGATGTAGGCAGGGCTGCTTTCTGCTGGAGGCTCCAGGGAAGATCTCACCTCCTCGGCCCACTCAGAGGCCCCCTTGGTGCCTACACTCTTGGTTCATGTCCCCTCCCTCCATCCTCCAGGCCAGCAGCATGGACATTTCCCTCTCCTCTGCCCTCTGCCCCTGCTCCTATGTAGACCTGCAATCACACCAGACCCACCCAGTCTGGGACAATGTCCCCATCCCAGGATCTTTCACATCTGCAAAGTCCCCTTTACCATTGAAGGCTGCACATTTACAGGTTCTGGGAATTAGGACATGGACATCTTTAGAAAGCATTAGTCAGCTTCCACAGGATCCAAATGCTCAGTCTTGAATATGACCACTCATTTATCCCCTCTAATATTAATGGGACCATCCTTCTTCCCACTGTACACATGCCCCTTTTCCCTGTATGAAATGGCTCTGTGCTCAGGGCTGGTCCTTGCGCTGTCTTATCTGTCCTCAGGTGAGGGTCTTTTGTGGTCCTACCACTCTATCTGTGTGGCTGTATGTGGCTTTATTACATGTGGCCCTAGCCATGTGGCTGTCTGAGTTTCTGTGCCTGATAGTGAGGCCTACAAAAGCCCTCCCCACCTTGCTCTTCTGACATCTAAGAGATGAGAGTTTCACTGAGAGTTAAATTTCCCCACTACCTTCCTTTAGGAAGAAACCAGTCTGCCTCTCAGCAGCTGGACACAGAGAGTCACACCAGCCCTGTATCCCAGGAGGCCTGAGCACAGAAGGGTGGATAGCACAAGCCAACTCCTAAAGACCGGAGTCATATGTGCTATGCTGGTCAGCACTGCTATAACTAGGAGACAGAAACCTCCCCGAAGCTTGATGTGGTATTTAGTATAACATAAGGTGACACTCAAGTGACTGTGACACATGAGAGTTCCCAAGGCAAGAGCTGCCCAAGCTGGGGGCCAAACCCTGCTGGAGAGAATTTAGCCAAGTTGGTGCCCAGCAAGGACAAGCTTGGGTTAGTGTGAAGGGTCCATTATGGATTGTAGGATGACAGTCACAGGATAAGGCAGGACTTCACAGACATCCACACTCATGATAGCACAGCAATGGCAGCAATAAAAAAGATGGCTGGGCTGGGAGGCAACTACAGTGGCCTCCTGCGCCCTCTGCTGACCAAAATTGGCTCCACATGCAGGGAAGAAGCCAGCAAAAACAGAGCGGTCCTTGTTTTGGCAAGGCCTGGTGGGCAGGGAACTGGAGCCGCACAGAGGAGGGGCTACCTGCTTGGCCACCATTTGTGCATCAGATGTACCCTTTTAGCTGATGATAGCACCGGCTTCTCCAGAGTGCATGGGAGGACCCATGGGGGTCCCCTGAGGGAATATTGACAGCCAAAGGAAAACCAAACGTGGACAGGCTGGGTGGCCAAAGTGAGGACCCATGTGGATTCTCTAGGACAAGCTGTCCTCCAAGTGGCCACAGGCTTTCTCCATCCAGCTTGGGACGCCAGGGGACCTGCTCTCATGGGCTACCCTCAGGCCTGAGGCCACAAGGGGGATGGATCCCATGTTTTCCTTCGGAACAGAACAAGCCCTGTGCTCCTCTTGTCACATGGCTGTTCAGTGCCTGTGAAGGACACCAAGGGAAACCTTGTGATCAGAGCCTACAGAGGCTGGGTAGATAGCACGGCATTCTGAAAATTCTGAGTGGAGTCTTGGGATTCTCCAGGCACAGTAGCAGCGGGACCCCAGGGACCTTCTGTGCTGCTGTCTATCGTGGGAGCTGAGCAGAGAGCCCCATGTGTGACATCAGGTCAGTGGGACCCAGTCTGCCAAGCCTATGCTTGCCTTCTGCAGCCCAATAGCTGAAACAAACTCAACAGAACTGTCTTGGGACAAGCCGTCAGGTAAGCTCCCCTGTGAAATGTGCCTGCAGGTATTACAAACATCGGGGGACTTTCCTGCCATCTTGTCCTGTTAGCCTGCTGGTGCACATGCGGGCATCTCCTACTCGCTGTCATGGAAGTCTCACCTGGTTCATTCATGCCCCTCTTTACATCCAGAGAGTTCTATGTAAAAGCATTTGTGTTGCTTTTACCTGTTACACTCAGGGATAACAGCTCCCAAGCATTCTACCCTGGCTCAGCCCCTCAGTGGCCTGGTAGCCCTGCTTGTTCTGTGACACTGTCATTGAAGTTGGGCTGTTTCTTGGCAAATTGCCCTCTCTTTTCTATCATTTGGCTGGCTGTGTGGTGTACATTCATGGTGAGCCACAGAGGAAGTCCTTAGAAGCTCACAGCCTTGAATCAACCCTGTGACAAGTCCAGGGCTTCCTGTTACACTTGATTTCACCAGAAAAGACAGAATCATTACCCACCTTGCAATTTTGGGTGCCTGCCATATGCTGGAGCTCTCTAGCTCATGAGGTCAGTGAGGTCCCCGCCTTTGTGGGGAGACCAACAGGTGAATAAGCAGGTTGGTATAATGTGTACAGACCTGAAGAATGCTGACATGGGGCAGAGAGATTTTCAAGGAGGTTCTGGGAGACCCATAAAATGGGACAGACCTTCTAGGGAAGGCTGGAAAGGATCCAGGCAGGAGTCAAGCAGACAGGGATCTGTGTCTGAGCCGGATAGGGTTATGGTCTATGGATACATCTGAACCACACAAGAACTGGCCGTCCCTCATCAAAGGTTTCTGTGGTCCTTGTTAATAGGCTTAAAATTCTCCCTGTTGGTTTGGAGGTTTCCTGTCTTCCAAAGAGCCTTAACACTGTCTAGTGAAGTGAGGGGCCCCTTGGCATGTCTCCAGGAACAGCAGGCCTTCTAGGGTGAGGAGGAGTTGGCCAGGTGTTTTGTCCACAGAAAATGGGGGCCAGGTCTTGACAGGACAAGAACAGAAGGTATAGGTTGGGCTCATCTCCTTGGAACCCAGCATGGAGACCAGTGTGAAGGGGATGCTATGGGCAGGCAGATGGGCAGGGTTGAGAGGCTACACTCACGGTTCCATCCATGAGTGGTGGGTGCTAGGGTATTGGAATAAAGAGAATACTGTACTTGGGAGGTTCTTAGACTGTTCAGTGTCAGACTGTGACCTTCCCAAGATGGGCAGAGCTCAAAGGGGACAAAGGGCCTGCATGGGAAAGGGCTCCAGAGAGAGGGAGCAAAGGCAGGAGTCAGGGCTCTCAGTGAGTCTGGGGAACTCAGAGTCCAGCCTTAGCCAGTTACTGAGAGGACATGTGTCCTTCCAGAAGCTCCTCCTGGCTGCAGGAAGCCCCACTGGAATCCCTATATCCCAAAACCAAGATAGGTCTTGGTGGCCTCCAGGGATGGGACCAGGGCTGAACCCTCCTCATGCTTTCCACACTTTGAGGACTGAGACTGGTGGCTGGGGACTGAGCCCAGCTCCCAGCCAAAGTCACCTCCCTCTTTCACTGCTGCCCTACATTGCTGTCTGTCATGCCATACCTGCCTGTGGATGCCACCACTTCAAGCAGCGCTATGCAAAGGCAGCTCCTGCCATCCAGACCCTGTTCTTTCCTCTGAAACATGGACACATCATCGAGAGGGTGATCCACGCTGAGGTGTTACACCTCCCCAGAATTTTACTGTGAAAATATTTGCACACGCATGAAGTTAGTAACACCCAGGATTCTACCATTAGTCCTTCTATGCCACCCTCCACCAGTCTATCAATCACCCTTCCACCTGTCCACCTCACCATCCAGCCATCTCCCTTCTGTTTGTGCATCTGAAAGTAAGCTGCAGACCTCAATATACTCAGACTCTCAAACTGTTCATCATGCCAGAGTTTGATATTCATACACACACACACACACTGAGTTTAGGAGGTGTTCTGGCCAACTAACACAGAGAATTTGATCAAGTCAACTAAAGAGGAGTCAAGAGTAGATTCTCTGAAAATGAGGTTAATGGGGAAGGTGAGATTGTTCAAGGAGAGGGGCAAGAGGAAGTTTTAGAGGAAGTAAGAGGAGAACCTCAGATATTGTGAAATGGTAATCCTCGACAGGAAGGCTCAACAAGGGTGGCGCCAGCCTAATACTGAGCAGTGGCTGGATAACATCCTCAAGGAATTGCTCTTTGCAAGGTATAGAGACCACTGCACAAGCTGATGGCTCTAGCAGAGTCTTTTGTGATGATTGTTGTTATCAGGCACATGAGTGAGTTTCCCTTCTCTCATTGCCTGCTGCTTTACCTTTTCATGTTTTGTGCATTGGGTTATTTTTGGTTGGGGGAGGGCTTGTTGTTTGGTTGGTTGATACTAAGGATTAAACTCAGGGCACTGGCAATGAGCTAGTGCTCTGAAAAGGAGGTTATTTTTTACTTTGAGACAGGGTCTCACTAAGTTGCCAAGGCTGGCCTCAAGCATGATGATCTTCCTGCCTTGGCCTCCTGAGCCACTGAGACTATAGGCAGTGCCACTATGTCCAGCTATTTGTTTTATTTTGATTCTCACAACTCTCTCTCATGAGCAGCTTAGGCAGCCCCATCTGCCCTCAGAGGAACCACTATGATTCTTTTCCACCCTAGAGTAACGTTGCCTGACTTACAGCTTCTATAAATAAAATCACTTGAGAGTATGGCTCAGTGGCAGACCAATCAATGGCTTAGCATACAAGAGGCCCTGGGTTTCAGCCCCAGTACCACCCAAAAAAAAAAGAAGGAAGAAGGAAGGAAGGAAGTTAAATTACTGCAGCATGTGCCTTACTGCCTGAGACTTCTTCAGCCTGGAATGTTTGGGGGCCATCCTGCTCAGTGGGTTCCATTGTACCATCTATTTCCAGCTATTGAACACCTGCTTGCTTCCAGTTTGGGCTATAAAATTCATGTAAACTCTCTGGCTCAAGTTCTTCTGTGCTTGTATGTTTATGTTGCTGGATGGCACAGTGTCCAGTGGTTCTAGGCTCTTTCTGTTCCATCCAAAGAATTGACCAAGCCAACCAATGAACAGGTCAATGAAACTTTTATGTAAAATAAAGGAGCGCTGCACATTTGGGAAGCTAAGGCAAGAGGGTTGCTGCAAGTTTAAGGCCAGCCTGGGCTGCATAGTGAGTTGAACACCAGCCTGAACTGTACAGCAAGACCCTGTCTTGAGAGAGAGAGAGAGAGAGAGAGAGAGGAAGGAAGGAAGGGAGGGAGGGAGGTAAAGGAGGGAAGAAGGAGGTGAAGGAGGGAGAGAGAAAGAAGAAAGAAGAATAGCAGGGTTTAGTGGCTTACACCTACAATCCCAGCACTGGGTAGACTGAGGCAGGAGGATCATCTTGCGTTTGAAGCTAGCCTGAGCAACAGATTTCAAGGCCAGCCTGAACTACACAGCAAATTCTCTCTCAAAAAGCCAGAAAAAATAAAAATAACACAATAAAGGAAGAAAAGGGAAAAAGAAAAGTGACGATACCTCTTGCACACAGGATGGACCAGTACAGAAACAGGAAGACAGCAAAACAGAAAGATCGCAGTGGTTACAAAGTCAGTGGCTGCTGTTTTTTATACCCTCTCAGATCTGGTTGTGGAAAGTTGCTCCCCCACGCATCCTGACTGTGATTGACAGGTCACATCCCGTTGTTCGGCCTCTGTTCCTGATTTTTGTAATTGGCAGGTTATATCCTGTTTGCCAGCCAGACTGCCAAGCCCTGAATCCCCTGCCTCTTCCCTGGTAAGCACCTCGGGCTGTGTCCCTGGCTCACTGGGTGGGTCTGTGCTTTCAGATTGTACCCTTTAGCCCCCTGGGTGAGGAGTGCTCCAGTTGATTAGTCTTGAGGTGATTAGTCTTCACTTTAGTGACTGTGGGCCACCCCCAGAAAAATATGATTTCACCTTGCATTTCCCTGGTGGCTCACGACCTTGAGTACTTTTTCATGGGCCTATTGGTCACTTAGATATCTTAACTGGTGAAGTAACTTCTCAAATCTTTTCCTCATTTTCACTGGACTTTTCATTCTTCTAAGAGTTCTATATCCATCTAGAGCGCCATTCCTTTGTCAAGACTATCTTCTGTGACTTATTTTTCCCATTCCATAGCTGCTTCTACGTTTTCTTAACAATGTTTCTCATGAACAGAAGTTGCCAGTTTTGGCAGTTCAAAAGTTGCTGAAGTTTTGCTTATCAGTTTTTTTATTTCTACTTACACCTTTTCTGTAGGACACCAAAAAGCCCTCTCCCTGCCACCACATGGTAATCATTTCTCCTGTACTTTTCCTGTACTTTGGGGTTTGAACTTTTCCTTTTATGTCTGTCTATGAGTCACCCACACCAAGTTTGTGTACAGTGTAGGGTGAGTCAAGTTCTTGCCTTCCGCTGCTGTCAAATGCCCTTTCCTCATCACAGTGTTTGATGGCTTAACAGAAAATCATTACACCGTGTGACTGTGGTTCTATCTTGGACTCATCCTGAATGACTATGGGCTTTTCTGGGTTTTGTCCTTCTTTGTTTTTGATACTCCTTCCTCTTGGACCACATTGTCTTGATAGTTGTGGATTTTTAGTAAATCTTTAGTCTGATGAGGTGAGTCCTCAAATGGCTCTGAATACTCCACATTAATTACATTCTGATATAAATTTTAGAATAGATTTTTCTACCTTTACCAAAAGAGAATCTGCTAGAATTATGATTGTGATTATGCTTTTCAAGCCATTCTAAAATATTTTTTATTTTATTTTCCAGTTAATATATGACTATAAAACTGATACTTGTATATTAACCTTACTACTTTCTAAACTCATTTCCTAATGCTACAAGTTGTAGATTCTACGGGCTCTGTCATGTGATCAGTCACGTTATCTGCAAACAAAAATATGTTTACTTCACCTGTTACCTGGTATAAGTTTGCCACAAATGCATTTTACAAACTGAGGAAATTGCCTTCCATTTCTAATTTACGTTTTTTGTGATGACTAGGTGTTAATTTTATCTTTTCCTGAAGCTATGAATGGTCATACTGTGTTCTCCTTGCTCTGTTCAGATGTTGATCTATGATCACTGATTTCTGTGGATACCAAACCTAGCTTTGCATCTTTTTGTTCAATCAAATCATAATGTTTGGCCTTGGCAAGAGGTTCCTGGTTTTTATTTGCTGATGCTTTATTAGAGCAACTAGTGTCTGTGGTCATAGGGGATAGTATAATGTAACTTTGTTTCAGTATCTTTGTTTGGTTTTAAGATCAGACACTTGCTGGACTTGTAAAGAAATTAGGAGGTGCCGCCCCTTTTCAGATAGGTGAGTGGTATTATTCCTTCTGAGGGTACGTGGTCAGACCTGCCAGCCAATCTGCCTATTATGTGTTTCTAGTTATTGAATCAATTTTATTAGATGTTGGATAAAGAGATTTTCTACTTCTTGTTTAATTTTGTTAATTTGTATTTTTCCCAAGGAATTTATCAATTTCATCAAAGTTTCTGAATTTATTGGTATATAGTTATTTATTATACCATTTGATTATTTCTTCAATTTCTGTAAGGTATATAACATTAACTCCTCCTTTCTTAATACTGGTAATTTGTTTTCTATCTTTTTTTTCTTACTCTAGCTAAGAAGTTTTGGAGTTTTCCTTGTTCTGTTTTTGTGCTGTTTTGTTTTGTTTTTTCAAGGAACCATCCTTCACAATTTTTCTCTTATCTTTATCACCTTCTCCCTCTGGCTATTTTTGGTCTAATGTGATCTTGTATTTTTCTATCTTGTTAAACTGGAATCTTATGTCACTAAGTTTTAAATCTTTCCTTTTCTTTGAAATACAAGCATCTGAAGCTGTACATTTCCCTATATGCCCTGCTATAGCTGTATCCCAAAAATTCTGGTGTTGTATTTTCATTATCATTCCATTTAAAATACTTTCTGAAATTCCTTTGTGATTTTTCCTTTGATCCATGAATTATTAACAAGTTTGTCATTAATTCTACAAATGTTTGTGTTTTTCCTATTATGTTATTGTTGCTAACTGCCTATTTAATTCAGTTATAGTCACAATACACTCTGCATGAGTTAAGTCTTTTGAATTGTTCAAGGCTCACTTCCTGGCATATCATGTCATCTGTCATGATGAACAAGCCACTTGCTCTTGAAAAGAATGTGTGGAGACCACTGCTCCATGTGATGATCTAGACCAATTAAGTGAAATCAGTTATTCTTCTTTACATCCTCTATTCCTTTACCAGTGTTTTGCTTAGCTGTCTTATCACTAGCTAAGAGAGAGAGGGCTTAGAGTCTCCAGTTATGATTTGGGAATCATGTATTTCTCCTTTCATCTTGTCAACTTTGATTCAAGTATTTGGAGCCCTTTCCTATGCACATCTTGACAAGCACTGCAGTGCTGAGAGAATGCCACCTTTCTGCCGGTGCCACAAAACCCACTTTATCTGGGGATAATATGACTGCCCCAGCCTTTCGGGGCTCACAGATGGATGAGAGCAAATGGCTTTTTCTATCCATTCTGTATCTTCATATTTAAAAGTGCTCCTGTTGCAGACCACACATAGTTGGGCCGCCCCCCATTCTGACAATCTCTGCCTTTGAATTGGATCTTTTAATCTGTTAAAATTTAATAGAATTTTAGTTTGAATTGGATCTCCATTTTATTCTCTGTTTTCTTTCTGTTTTTCTTAAGAATAGGAAGTATTGTTGAGAGAAAGAAAGCTTCTCTCTAAGAGAGACAGAAGGAGTCCCAAATGAGTAGCTGGGGACCCCGCTTCTCAAGGGAAGTTTATAGAGTAAAAGCACTAGGTGAGGCGTGTCTAAGGTGGAGCAGAACTACAATCAACCAATAAGATTACAAGTACCTTCTATTTTTAACCTCTTTCATTCTTGTTTTGTTTTTGCTCATTCCTCCATTTAATTCCTTCTTTTGGATTGTTTTAATACTTTTTGTTTTTATTTATAGCTTCCTTTCTATTAATGTCTTGCAGACTTCAGTGATTAAAATCCACAGCCTTTTCACAATCTATGTAGAGTATAAAGTTACTACCTCCTGTAAAGTAGAGGAAACATGTAATTTAGGGCCATCCCCCTGCTACCTTTTGTGCCATGCTATATGTCACCCCTACACAAATTATAAACTCCACAACATGATTGTGAAACTCTCTCTTTAAACAACCATATGTATCTTTTTTTTTTGGTGGTACCAGGGATTGAACTCAGAACCTTGCACTTGCCAGGCAGGTGCTTATTCCACTGAGTTACCTCCCCAGCCCCAACCATGTGTAATTTTAGCAGTGTATATCAGTATTACAAAATGGTGGAGCTGGTTTAAGGAAGTTGGTAATGTAGCTTGATCTTCTTCAATCCCCTTACTGACTCTCCTTTTATTTCCCACCTATCTCCTTCCCTGTCTCCAAAATCTACCTCTTGGTTTCCTGTCATCTCTTCTTTATTTTATTCATTTATTTGTTCATTTATTTGGGTTCTCATGAAAGAGGAAGAAATATGCCATTTTTAGCTCTCCAAATCTGTCTAATTTCACTTAACATGATGGCCTCTAGTATTTTGAAAAACTGAGAGAAAACAAAATCTTTCAGTTACCCAGTAATTAACATTTCCATGCTTTTCCCTAGGTACAACATCCCTCTGATTGGGGAACTAAATGTAACATTTCTCAAAGCACAGTTTGGCTGAGGGCAAATTCTCAGTTACATTTTTGTCAGGAAATGTCTTTACTGCACCTCCATTCTTGTAGGCCATTTCTTTAGCTACAGAATCCTAGGAGGTGAAGATTCCCTGGGGTACTCCTATTCCTACCCTTTGAATGTGGAGGGCTCATGACTGCTTGTTGGAACAGCACACCCTGCTCTCAGGTGTGTTGCAATCCAAAGGTGGGTGGCCCTTTCTTATAAATGGGCCCCACAGTGGCCCTTTCAATAGGTCGCCCATGGCTGGGCAGAGGGTCCATCTCTAGGTATCCTTAGTGTTGGAACCAGTGTGCTCTCAGCCCCACACCCAAGGCACACAAGCTCTAGGCTGGGTGTATCTGACATTTGATGATCCCTGGTGAAGTCTTCCTAATTCTGGTGGGGATGAATGCTGTCCCTCCAGGGCACTGGCCCAAGGTGAAACAACTGGCCTCAGGAGCTGCACGGGGCTGGATGGGCCTGAATTCCTCCTCACCCTGAGATTTTTGGGTCACTGACCCAGAGAGGCTGGGGCTGATCCAGAGAGGTGAGGAGGTTGACCTGGGTTCTGGCTATGGACAAATCCAGAAAGAACCAAACTGAGTCACCAGCACCTGGCCCAAGGGACCTAGGTGACCTCATTCAATGTCTCCAACAACCTGTCCTCACCAGGGATGGGCTCACTCTAGCCCTCTGTGCCTGTCCCACCTCTACCCAGCATCTTCATAAGGTCTCTGGCTGAGTCTGCAGCAGACTGGAACTGCCGCAAGCTCATGCCTCCCACAGGCACCAGCCAGCCCACCAGGCGGCCGAGAGGCCAGGATTCCTCCATCAGGCGTGTGCTTCTCTGTCTTCAGGCTAAGGCTCTGGGCTGCTTGGCCCAGGGCCCCTCAGCCGTCTGTTCGTACCAAGGAAGTGGAAAGACAGCAGTGGACTCAGGTATTCCCCAGGAGTCAACGCCTTCTGCTTTCTGACAGGTTTTACCTCATCAGCGGAGGCATCCCCTTCATCATCTGTGGGGTCACAGCTGCCACAAACATCAGTAATTATGGGATTGAGGACGAGGACACAGCATAGTGAGTACTGAGTACTGCCACCCATGAGACGGCAGGGGGTGGGAGGGTGGAGCCACTTGTCCACACCAGGGAGGGGTGGCAGGATCCCTGGAAGGCCATGCCTGTTTCCATGCCCAGATGCTGGGTGGGGGAAAGCTGGTCTCCACAAGAATCCAGTGGTGTCAGTTTGTGTCAGTAACTTTCCCCAAGGTGCCCCTGGTGAGAAAGGAGCAGCAAATCCTAGGCCCTGGGCTCTGGGCCCAAGGGACCACAAGGAACTATGGCTCCTTTCCCTTTCTCCTGGCCATATAGAGCTGTCTCCTCCCTACAGACTGTTTCCTGCTAAATCTCTTTGCCTGGACACCAAAGGCCTGGTTTTCTTTAGATAGAAAGGGCCTCACAGACAATGACTCAGCAGCGGCCCTGAGGTCAGCTGAGAATGGATACCCTACACTTGAGGATAAACAGACCCACCCCACCTCACTCCCTGCCCATGCTCAGAGCTCTGGTCAAACCCCTCACACTCAGACGACTCTGCCCACCTTCTCCCTGTAGCCCACAGCATCCAGCCCTGCCATTCAAGCCCTAATGCCCCCCGAAGTTCTCTCCACCTCAGCCCTACTCTCCGCCCCCACCCATCACTGCTTCTGCTTTCTTCTAGTCCAGGTTACTTTCCTGTCACTTCCCCTCACCTCCCAGGCCGGCAGGGCTGAGATCAGGCCCCAAACTTCTGTCTAGTGCAATCTGAGCCGACAGTGACTGCTCCAATTCTGTCCCCATCAGCCAGCGCTACACATTTCCACTGATCCATCTCAGATGCTTTGGCTTCTTCCCTTTTCCATCCGTTTCCTCCCCACAGAATTAATCCAACACACTATAGAAACCCTCCTTAGTCTGCCCAACCATGTTCGCACTGACTGGCATCTCCCTGCAGCTGCTGGATGGCCTGGGAGCCCAGCCTGGGTGCATTCTATGGGCCAGCCGCCTTCATCGCCCTGGTCACCTGTGTGTACTTCCTCGGCACCTACATCCAGTTGTGGCGCCACCCTGAGCGCAGGTATGAGCTCAGAGAGCGCGCAGAAGAGCAGCAGCGGTTGGCAGTACCAGAGGGAGGCCATTGCCATGGGGTGCGGCCCGGCACCCCAACTGCCTGCGATGCCCTGATGGCCTCACAGCTGCAAAACGAGCACTCTTTCAAGGCTCAGCTGCGGGCTGCTGCCTTCACACTGTTCCTATTCACGGCCACATGGACCTTCGGGGCACTGGCTGTGTCTCAGGGCCACTTCCTGGACATGATTTTCAGCTGTCTGTATGGCGCCTTCTGTGTGACCCTGGGGCTCTTTGTGCTCATCCACCATTGTGCAAAGCGGGAGGACGTGTGGCAGTGCTGGTGGTCTTGCTGCCCCTCCCGGGGGGACGCCTCCACCACCAAGCCCAGCACTCACCCTGCACTTGATGCCAACGGAGACATACTGGGGCACACCTGCCTGCAGGACTCACCAGGGCCTGGCAACCCAAGGGGTTTCAGCCACCCACCCACTGGCCACTGCAAGATGACCAACCTGCAGGCTGCCCAGGGCCATGTCAGCTGCCTCTCGCCAGCCACTCCCTGCTGTGCCAAGATGCACTGTGAGCAGCTGATGGAGGAGGAGGCCCATGTGCACATGCCTGAGGAAGACGCCTTCCCACACAACCCAAACTTGCACAGGTGCCTCAAGGGCAGAACTAAGCCTCACTACTTCAGTCAGCACCAGGCAGCGGCCACTGAGCATGAATATGCCTACCATATTCCCTCCAGCCTAGACGGCAGCCCCCACAGCTCACACACAGACAGTCCCCCCAGCTCTCTTGAGGGTCCCATGGGGGTGCACGCACTGGCCTGCTGTGCCCAGGGTGACCCCTTCCCTATGGTCAGCCAGCCTGAGTGCAGTGACACCAGTCCTGCACTCTATGGCTGTCCGCCAAGGCTGCCTCCAGGCCCTGCCCACTTGGAGATGCTCCGGAAGACACAGTCCCTGCCCTTTGGTGGCCCCAGCCAGAATGGGATGCTAAAGGGCACTGTTCAAGAAGGCCTGTCATTCAGCACCGATGGGACGGGCAACATCCGAACAGGTCCCTGGAAAAATGAAACTACCGTGTAATAGGGACAGGAACACATCACCCTCACCAGTACCACCATGTCCCTGGAGGAACTTCAGAGCAAAGAGGGGAGCCATTTGCCACATGAGGTTGGTAGGGAGGCTCACCAAAACGACTGGGCCTTTCAGAAGCAGCTCACAACCTGGAGCTCCGTCCCCTTTGTTGTGAAAGATGCCAGCAGGAAAAGCTTTGGGCCACACCTGCCTCTGTCAATCCCAAAGTGGGATGTGGCTGTCCATATACTGTCACCCACTTTCTGTTTGTAGCGTCCCATCTTCAGGGAAGCCCAGGAACAGAGTACAGGATTCTATCAAAGAAGCCACCCCAGACCTCAGCACAGGGCCCTGCATCCATGCTGTACTGCTGGATGATGATCCAGGCAACCTCACCAGAGGCTCCATGTGATACTTCCTGGCATTGTGTGTGTGCATGTGTGCGTGCGTGTGTGTGCGTGTGTGTGTGTGTGTGTGTGTGTGTGTGCGCGCGCGTGTGTGTGTGTGTGTGTTAAATTTTGTTCCAGGAGCCATAGTGGCCAATCATCAAGAGCATTCTCCCACTGGGAAGTTTCCACAGGTCCCTTCCAGTGTCCTTGTGTCTGTGTCACACCAGCATCCTTCCCTGGCACTTCTGCCATCTCACCTAACCCTAACCCCTAACAACCTGAGAGCATCTTGGATGCTGGGGGATGGGGTCCCCACACCGCCTCTGGTTACAGGCTCTTGGGGGCCCATGTGGATGCCCAAGCACTTCTTAATGGAGACTCAGCTTCCAGACCCAGCCACTGTCAGGACTGGACTGCATTCCGCTCCATCGTGGGCACTTCTCTGATCCACAAAGAAGAGGAGCTGACTGGGGTGTGACAGTTATCAGAGACAAATTTCTTTTTCTCTTTTCATTTTCATCTGGGCTCAAAGCTCCAACTCAAAGGACAGATGTTGATGACAATGAGCTTTTTGTGAAAAGAAGTAGCCTGTCGCTGGGAAGAGTCCCCACTGAGGCTGCAGCACCTGTGTTCAGGGGGGCATGCCTATGGGGCTGTACACAGGCATTCCTCCCTCTCTCCTCCCAGCCTGTGGCACATGTGCATGCACATGTACACACACATACCTGTATGCAGGCACATATGCATACACTACACACTTGGACACATACACACAGAGGCACATATGCATACACTACACACTTGGACATAAACACAGTGTGCATACCACAAACATGCACAGGTACACACAGGTACATGCACATGTACTACAAAGTACACATGCACACAACTGCGGAACAGGCATGTGTATGAGTGTATGTATGCACACAGTACAAAACACACATGCATACCTCTAAGTACCTGTGCAATACACATTTGCACACATACTGCAGTGTATACACATACATACAGGCACATGGGTGTATACACATTCACACAGGTACCTACACACACGTTTTCTATCCACCCAACCCCTGGGTTTTCATTGCAGATGCTCACATCAGAATCAGGATCTGTGTCACTGTGACTCGTCAGTGTGCCCTGCTCTTGGGGCAGGTGGCTTCACCAGGAGCAGAAGCATCCAAGAGCATGCCTCGGAGGGGAGAGCGTGAGGCACGCTGCAGCACCTTCAAGGTGGGCACACTCTTCAGTGCTGCAGTGGGAAGTGCCATCCAGAGCCCAGTGCTCAGTATCTGAGTAAGGAGCTGTCAGCCCTAACACTGATAAACTCATCTGTGACATTGTAACTTACTGCAGCTTGCTGCACCCAACACAGACCCCATGTGTCCTTACAGGTCAACCAACAGACAACCAATGACCTCTGGGTGTTTTAAGTTCCTGTCACTGTCCAGGCTTGTCACCTGCTTCCGTAGCTGGTGCACACAGAACCCAAGCCTGTGCTGTGTGCACACTGTAGATGCAGACTGTCCAGATGAAAATACAGCATTTTGCATTGTTTGTCCTTGGTGAGGCTGGTCAATAGCATCCTGTGTGCGTTTCTTGCCCTTGCAGGTCCGAGTGGGGCTGGGCCCCCCAAGTAGATTGCTCCCTTGGGCTGTGGTCCCTCACATCCTTTCTGCCCTCCACACCCCTGGCCGAACAAAGAGGGCACCTCACCATTCAACCAAAGAAATTCAGCATTAAATATTGAACCTCATTGTGTTTTGATATTGATTTAGCCTTGTGAGTCCACCTGAAACCAGTGTTGTGACACATCCCCTGTGTGTGTCCTCTTTGGGGAGTATGAAGATTCCCCACATAGCTGCATGGAGGAGCACTCAACATGGAGCCAGCCTGCACAGGACACGGGTCAGGAAAGCAGGCCCCAGCCCACTGTCTCAGGTGTTTTTGTGTCCCTTCCTTCTTTTGTGAGTGTCCATGTGGAAACACATGTGGGTGTGCTGCCTGAATGTGTGTGTGGTGTCTTTGTGAGTTGTGTGTGGGTCCTATGGATATGAACACACATGGTTGTGAGCATGTGAGAGTGTGTGTGCCTGTGTATGTGAGGCTGTTGCATGTGTGCATATGTGAATGGACATGCATACACATGTGCACTCTCAAAAGAAACAGCATGAGAAGGCATCCCCTCCTCTCTGCACAGATACCAAGTCACAGAGGCGACATCTCTACCGCACAAGAAAGCTGTGACAAGTTCAACCACCTGAAGTATAAAGGAAAGTGAAAGTCACCTGTGCTGTGGGACACTGGTGGCTCTGAACAGGCTCCTCTGTGGTGATTCTAGCTGAAGCAGCTCCCAGAGGTCTATAAGCCACAAAGACAGCTGCTGTCTTTCCTGGAAGTTGCCCTATAGCTCTAGAGAGGTCACAGGCCTGCTCACCCAGAGCCAGAGCTGGTTGGGTAGATTCAGAGCATCTCTCTGGCCCCTAACTCCTCCATCAAGCTCTCTGAACAGCCTCTAAATGAGTCATCCTGTGAGGGCTTAGAGCAGCTGAGAGGCCCCTGGGGCTTCTAGTATGGAGCAGGATGATAACCTGCCTTCCTGAGATTCTAAGACATGCAGGAGTCCAAGGGAAGTTCTGCTCCCCAACCCCAAGGATGGTCAGCTCCAGCTACTGACCTACCTGTGAGAGGGGGTGGGCTGAGGAGCAGCCTCCAGGTGAGACCTGCATGCATTCTGCATGGGCAGCTCCCCTGGGGGCTTCTGAGTTGCTCTGGGCTCTGGTGTCCCAGGAAATGGAGATAGCTGCCAGAAGCTTGTCCAGTCCTCCTACCTGTCCTCAAGACTTTTAGTGTCTCTAGGTAGATACTGCCAGGTTCTGCATGGTCCTCAGCCTGGGGGAGGGGTATCTGCAGGCCCTAAAGATTACTGAGCTCTCCTGAGGGCCCACAGATCCCCAGGACATCCTCCCATTACACTTTCTCCACTATGGCTTATGCCAAGATTTGCATTTGAGGCTGAAGGCCTCAGTAACACCTTGACTTTGTGAATCATTGTCAGGCTGAAACATTGCTTGTTATGGTCACAACCAAAAACTGTTCTGCAGCCTTTGAGCTAGGAATGGCAGAAGCCATGACAGAAGCCAGTTTTGCCTCCAGAAGAGTTGAGTGTGCCCAAGGAACGCAGGGATGAGGTAGGAGAAAGGATGAATACCAGATACATGATGCAGGGAAGAGGCAGAGCCCTGATAAGTATCTGGCTCGGCCATACAGGGTGGCCAGCAGAAAGGCCAAGTTGGAAAGTCTCAAGGCAAAACCTGAGCAGCCACCTGAATCCCCCAGCCATTCAAAGGAATGGGCAGAGCAAGAAATAGACCACAGAGGCCAGGCTTTTGCTCCACCCCTGGGCCACTGTTAGAAGACCCCGCATCCCACTGTGTGTCAAGTCAGGCTTCAGGGGAGGCTGGCAGCAACAGAATGACTGTACTGCCGCAGGCCCCACCAGGATGGTTCCTGTGGGCCCATAAGGCAGGGGTGTTGGGAGGGGCCGGGATTCATGTGGGCAACTCCCACTGCCCATGGCCAATTGCCAGAGCCTCCTGGGCTGTGGAGCCAATGGCTTAAGTACAGACGCATCTGCCCCTTAGTCAGCCCTCCAAAGCCCAGGACAGAGGATACAGACAGCCTCGCCAGGCTGTGGCCCAAAGGCACAGAGGCTGTGAGCCAAATTCACAGAAGCTCCAGGGCACAGCGACACCAAGAAAATTCCAGAACCAGGCTGGTGTTGGACAGCTGTGTGTGTCTTACACAGCACCTGGCGCCAGGGTGCCAGGGTTGCCCCCATCTCCCCAGGATGAAATATGGGTGCTGAGAGCAGCATTGTTAAGAGGCTACCCTTAAATTATTTTAACTGCATAAATGTCAACACCTTCCCAGTTTAACAACAAGCACAGTCCTTTCTTCACAATGTAAGCTCTGTTCCCTTGGCGTAGCCCCTTGGAGGGGAGCCCTGCTGGTCGACACTGCATTAGTCAGCCTTCTATCCCTATAACAAATTACTTGAGATAACAAACTTATAAAATAAAAGGCTTGGTTTGGCCTACTAGGTTTTAGAGGTTCTAGTCCACAATCCAAGGCCCATTACTCTGGGCATCTGCTGAGGGTGCCAAAGCAGTGACGGGGAGCACATGGCAGAGCTAACCACTCATATGAGCTAGGAAGCAAAAAGGAGGAAGGAGCTGCCCCCGCTAGGGCATGACCCAGCGACCAAAGGACCTCTCATCCGATGAGGCCCCACCACCTAAAGGTCCACAGCGCCTCCCAATGGCACCACCCTGGGGACGAAGTCCCTACATGTGGACCTTTAGGGGACACACACAAACCACAGCAAAGACATTGCAGTTGGGGCACCGGAGCTCAGGCCCTCCCTGACCACAGGTGTTATCACCCTGTCCTCTGAGCACCTGACTGGGTATATAGGTGGGGAGAGTTAACAAGACCCAGGGTGAGTATTCATGTCAGCAAGTACAAAGTGGTGCCATATCTCAGCACATGCTGAAACACATGAGCATTTAATGTCTGTGTCAAGGCAGACAGTGAGTACTCACAGTCAAGGCCACCGGGAGTGTGTACTGTCTGTCATATTGGACTGTATAGTTGTGGTCTGCATCATGGTGCAAGGAGGTCTGCTGATTTAAACACTGTCTCTACAATCTGTATCTCTGCAGGAGGTCTAGTGTAGGATGCTGGTGTTAGGTAAGCTGCCTGGGAAAGGACCCTTGGCCTTGTTGCAGGCTCCAAGGATTGAGTGCCTCAGTGGAACAGGAGCAATGGCTATCCTGTGACACTTGCTATAGCATGGAAGGACAGAGTTTCTTAAGACTACCACAGTAAACACAGGGCTTGCAGTAAGGGAAGAGACTGGGCTCAATTTGAATGAACATATGCAGCCAGATAGAAGTTGGCTCCCTCCCTGGTGCCCAGAGTTCAGCACTGAGGTTCGAGAGCCAGTGTGCTTCCCAGTGGAACACACCTCTTCCCACTAGGGATGAGGATTTAGAAGCAAATAAAAAACCAAGTGGTTTGGACTTCAATTTCATTCTAATGTAACCAGGCTGGAAATGAATAAGACTGACAAAAAGCAGATGTCTGCAGTAATGACGTGGTGAGCGGGTGACATGTCATAAGGCTACAAAGGCCCTTGGGAAGTTCTCATGCACTTGGAAGAGATGGGGGGTTGCAGAAGTGGAGCTTCCCATGTGTCCCCCAATGTGTTTACTGGGGCCTGAGCAGTAAGGTCCCCTTCAGGGCAGGTGAGGCCCACGCCAAGCGTCAAGGGCCTCTTCAGGTAGAGGCATGCTGCCAAATGCACCCTTTCCTCTGCTCTCAGCACTGCTGCCCACCAGCAGTCGTCCCTGCTCCCATGACCTCCCCAGCACATCTGCCAGCCCTTCCAGTAGCATCAGCCCCAACCCCACTCACTGCTCCCCAGTGTGACCTATGTGTCACCAAGCAAAGTGGGGGATCAGGGAGGGCTAACCTGGGCTGCAAAGGGCACTAGAAGCGTGGGTATGAATATATCCTGTCTCACAGAGACAATGGCCTCCCAGTGCAGCCACACATCAAACCTACCAAGCTGTACAACATGCAGCATACTGCACGTCACTTTTGCCTCAACAGTGCTATGAGACAACTTGACACACAGGCAAGAAACAAGGGACAGGACAGGGAGGGGTGAGCCTGGGGTACCATGCCTGGGCCATCAGCCTTCAGAGCCTCAGATTCCTGGTGCGCTGGGAGCAGCAACAGACCTGTTGGACAAAATGGTCACCTCGGGAAGTGGAATCAGGACTGGAGACTATTTTGCGATTCCCTAGGCCTCAGGCATGCTCAGTGTCCTGGTGCTGAGGCCCCACAGTGCCCTCACACTCCTGTATGTGTCCATCTCCATCACTGCACTTGTAGACAGGCTGACCAGATATAGAGGCCCCTTCCCTGCACGGCTGGGGCCTCTGCATGGACAGAGAGAGGGGCTGGAGGATACGACAGACCTCACAGAAACTCCAGTGGCCAGATTAATAAAACCATCTAGAAGCCAGCCACTAGGGGGAGTTGAGAGCCAGGCAGGCACCCCTTAGCTACGGGAGTTCCGGCGAGCAAGGAGATGCAAGAGGGAGCTGGCAGAAGCCAGCTGTAGCTTGGAGCTCCTGGGAGGAGACAGCCATGTGGTAGCCAGCCCAGGACCTCCTGGAAGGGTCACACGGGAAAAGAGTCCCGGACCTGAGCCTCCCTCATAAGTTCCAGTAGACTCAGGAAGGGCCCCAGGAAGGCCACGTAGCAGAACCAGGTAGTACCCAGACCCATCATGGGGTGCCACAGAAGTGCCCTGAGGCAGAAAGGACCAACCTAGGCCCAGGCCCTAAAGGAAGACAGAGAACACATATAGTCCTATCCAGCCTTTCACTGGCCTGGCCCAGGAGCCACCAGCAGTGGCTGAGTGAGAGGATGACTTCCTGGCCAGGATTTGAGGGAATATGCAGGGAACCCAAATGACCTGGGCAGGGCAGGACTCTAGTACACAGAAAAAGGAATGGGCTTGACTCCAAGTGCTGGTCAGGGGTGGAACCAGAACCTATGAGCATCATCTGTCCAGGGTCAGCTCCACCAGCTGCCGTGCAGGCTCCACAACAGCTCATAAACAACAGCTCATAAACATGTTGCCACATCAGGTAGCCCCCCGATCCTAGCCCTTCTCTAGGTGTAACATCAGTGAGGACTGGGAAACCATCTCCAAGGAGGCCACCTAAGCCTGTGCCTCCCTTCCCCTGAGGTCTGGGATTCCTGAGGCCCAACTCACTCAGGGCCAGCCCTGAAGAACAGCCACGAGCCCTCTCAGTGTCATGGAACCTCATTGCACCAGCCTGCCCTGAACTTATGCACCCACCCTGATAAGTTCTTGCACCACAGAAGACAGCCACAGGTCAGGACCTACACAAAAGGAAGACACATGCTGAGCTAGTTATAAACAAGATACACAGTTAGTGTGGAACTTGAGGTGCAGGAGACAAGGGCCCACAGGAGGCCCCACCACAGCCAGCCCTGATTCTCCTGGTCCTGCTCACCCATGTCCTGAACAGTGCCAGAGGGCATACAGTAGGAACTCAGTAAATGTCTGTTGAGTTGAACATAAAGGCCAGATGTTCTGTGTGGCAGAACAAAAGTGTCCATCCTGACAACAGCCAGCTCTTCACATCTGTATCACAGAAATCTTCAAGTAAAGCCCAGAGGAAGAGCTTGCTCAGTCTATTGGGATAAATGATAGATTAAACTCCTAAAACAAAACAAAACTATTCACAGGTGTGGCACTGAAATTCTCTGAAGAAGCCATTTCTTCAGAGTTCCTGAAGCCAGTTTTCAGAAACTCTTACCATACCAATAGAATATGATAATTATTGAGAGGTAGAATGATGCATGTTGACAGCCAAAGTCAGCTTGGGCTGTTTTAGTCCCTCTAATTGCCATTTACTTTCAACCTTTGTATCCATGTTAACATTCTTTTACTAACAGGTAAACTTCTCTGAATAAATCACTCAGCTTAGCAGACCTTTAGCCTCTGGCAACCCTAAGGCTAAGAACACTATAAGATAAATATAAAAGAAATAGAAAAGAGTTCCCTCCCTGCTGTAGCCTGTCTACCCAGTGTCCCTACCAAAGTATTTGGTAAATGCATTGATTTATGACTTTTGTTTCTTCTGTGACTACAAAATTTCATGTTAACCTCTTCCACAGTGGGACACATTATTCAGGGTAACCTGGACCTGTGTTCTTGGGCCATGTGCACTCATACCTGGCTCAAAACATCTCATTTCCTTTGGAAAAAAAACTGTGTTTTTGTAACACTGTTTTGAGAAGCAATGACTTGCAGCAGCCAAGCTGAGAGGTTCGGCTTTGGTCATATGAGCTCAGAATAAATTTGCCAAATCCACATCCTGAGACAACCCTGCAGAAGCCAGAAAAGGCACTGCAAATTCACAGAGCATCCAGGAAAGGAAGAAACTTGCATAAAATTGGAAGCAAGGAGGAGACAGGTTCCCCAGAGCATCAGGGGCCTGTTGTGCCCTGCCAGCTCTCTCCAGCACCTGGAGGTTCTAAGTCCCTAGGATCCTGGTCTCCATAGGTGGCTTGAGGTCAGTGCCCGGAAAAAGAAAAAAAGGTGCGGGGGGGTGGATATAAACCTGTAACGGTGTGTTTGACTGTCAAATCTTTCCATTCCCTGAGAGATGTATCCTATTTAAGTGAATGCAATGAGGAACCTGTTATTTTTAAATATCATAAGCATTCATCTACAGAGGTGTTGGCCTGGGTACTTTCCTTGCAGGCACCTATAATACAGAACAAAATTGGTTTTTCCAAGTTTGGGAAAGGCATAACCAACAAGCTCGTGGTGCTGTCTTGTTTATAGGGTCAGTTTCATTGAGTTTACTTTGGAATTTTGTTTTCAGATTATCAGCATTTGTCTGCAATGGATTTATCTAAAGTCCAAGAAAGTATCACCTGAATGCTACACATAGACCACCAAATGTAAGGCAAGCACTGCCCACTCTACACTAGGCCCTGCTCTGTCCATCATAACCTAAAATTTACCATGAAATCTGTTTCCATCGTTAGTGAATGAGCGTAGACCAACATGCCGTTCCCCTCTGCTCTCATACAGACTACTTCTGTGGCCAGTGATAGGTCTCCAGTGGATACCAGCTGGCTGTCTCATCATTCAGTTTTGCTCTTAACACTATTTACCTGAGATAGTTTCATACCCTATCTCCAAGACTCATTGCACTTCAGATAGCAGTGGCAGGTCTGGCAGGGTCTCCACTTCTTGACTGCTTGCAGAACTCAGGAAACTCTTACCTGAATTCACCAGTTTACTCTGAAGGATATTACAGAGGATACAGATGAACAGCCAGATGAGGAGCTGCACAGGATGAGATGTGAGGCACAGAGCTGCTCTTTGCCACCGTGCAGCTCCTTGCTCATGAGCCTTAATCAGAGTTTTCATGGAGCTAGATCTCTAACCCATCCCCATTCCGGAGGTGCTGCTGGAGAGGCTGAGGAGAGTGTTCCAACCTCTTTATCTCTGTCTTTGTGGTAACTGGCCCCATCCTGAGACTGTCTGGGGGTTCTGGGTCACCTCCATAGCTTAAGTTCCTCGGTTGTCAAAGAGGCTCACTAGGAATAACAAAGATATTCCAGCTGTTCAGGAAAGCCCTAGGGCTCTGAAGCTCTGTGACCAGAACACAGGACAAAAACCAAAATGTATTTCCTGAAATACCACAAATAAAGAAGAAAATAGCATGCTAATTCTGGTGACAAGGCATTTGCTTTGCTCCCAAATCCAATACAGATCAAGTTGACTCTAGGAGTGACCCTTAGAATAGAGAAGGCTAACCCAATATGCAGCCCAGTCAACCTGCAGTCCCACTGAGTGACCAGTGTCGTTTCAATTATGGACTCAGCAATGGAAAGAAACAGTAGTGAGGAGTGCGGGTGGGTCAGACAGGCCCCCATCTTCCCAGCCCTTCCTCCAATCAGGTCAGGTGGTTAAGACTCTACATAGAATATGCCCAAGAGACTCCAGACCCGTCCCTCACTGTCCTTGCCCTTGTATTGCAGTGCCAGAGTCAACTTTGGGCTGCCCTGCTGCATCTCGCCCCGAGAGAAACCATCCATGAATGGGATTCAGTAAAAACAACACAAGAAAACACACTTCAGTAGATGTCAGTTATTGTACTTGTAATTAGTGCAGCGGCAACCCCAGTTTGGGCCACATGAACTCAATGTGATGGCGTTCTTATGAGAGGAAGGAGGTTGCACACACATAAAGACACAGGAAAAAGTCATAAAGTGATGACAGAGGCACAGATCAGACTGATGTGTATAAAGCTGAGAACATAGAGGATTACCGGCAGCAACCAGAAGCCAGTAGAGAAGCACAGAATGAATTCTTGCTACATGGTCCTGATGACACCTTGATTCAGACACCTGCACTCCAGGACTGCTGTATGATCAGTTCCAGTTTTTTAAATTCATTTGTTACAGGAGCCTCATGATACGAACACAGACACCAAGTCTATAGACAAGGTGCCCAACACCAGCAAGCCTCCTATTATAACTCAGTGACATTTCCACTCTCTCATCCTGCACTCTGCTCCAGCCAGACAAGACGCCTTGCTCTTTTCCTGCGTATCAGGCCCTTTGCCCTGGCTGCCCTTCTACAGGAATGCTCTTTCCCAAACTTCTTCACAGTTCACTCACTCCCTCTTCTGCCTCCTAAAAACTGGCCAAACGTGACCTCTGGCAGCACTTCCCTGGCCTCCTCTTTTACCAGTCTCATACACACCCTGACTCCTAGCATCCTGTCCCATAAAGTGCTTTGTTTTTTTTAAATAAGCTATCAGTTTTTAATATACTGTATACCTTACTTTTTGTAGTTAATTTTGGAATTTAAAATAGATTAGAATAAATAGTGCCAAAGAACAAACTAAAGCCCTCTCTAGGGGAAGATTAAACAGCCCTAAGTCCCTAAATGATTTCCAAGATATATTTGAAAACACGGTAGTCTGAACATAATTTTAAATAACCAAGCACATAAATAAAGAGAAAGGCCACATGATTAAAGGCCAGCAGAAACAACACACAAAAGGAAAATACCCACAGCATTACAGCTAATGAGGAGTTTTCAGATACATATGTTAAGAAATCATGCTTAATGTGGTGGCTGTGTTACAGAAAACAGACCACACATGGGAAGAAATGGCAGAGAAGATCTAGGAGGCAGTTTACTCACACTGGTGGGCTTGACTAAGACTGCTCCCAGAGTGAGAGCCCCACCCAGTGGGGTTTTGGGACTTTTATAAGGAGGGCAAGCACAGAGATACAAAGGTAGATTTGGCACATTGTGATTAGAGGGTTGGGTGAATTGCTAGGGAGTTTAAACATCTCAGGCTACATTGCAAGGCCATCAGTTAAACACATATTGGTTCCACAAAGGAAGAAATGCCTCATTATCAGGTTTTTCTGGACATGTCTATCTGGTTTAGGTATTCTTGGAAGGCTTTATTTAAAATTTTAATTTCCCTTTCAGTTCTGCTCAAAGACATAAAAGGCTGAGAATTGTAGCTAAGAATAGGAATCATTAAAAATGTAATATAAGTAAATCCTAAACTATATCTTCAATAAACTGAAAGAATTTAAAACTAAGTGTAGTGGTAGATTAGACATGGTTAAAGAAAAAAATTGCAAATTGGAAGATAAACCTTATGAAAGTATCCAAAATAAAATTGAAAAGAAAATAATAAAAAGAGTGTCAAACACACAAAGGATAGATCTTTTGCAAATGGAAAGGGGACCAGGGGACTAAGGGCAAGTAGACATGGGAGAGAAAGGGGAAGTAAAGAATTTCTCTGAGATTCAAAATATGACACCAGAATGTAACAGCTTGGGGGAGAAGCTCAACACAGAAAAAGGAGGAATTGCACCTTCTCCCTGACCCCTGGCATATAGTGTGCAAGAGAAGGCTTGACTGTATAGACAGTAAATGTGGATGATTCCAGAGGCCTCCATGGAGAAATGCACCAGTGGAACACAGCAGTAAATGCTGTGAACTAAAATAGATGGTGAGTGACTACAGGCCAAACGTCCACTGGAGGAATTGTGTGGTCAGGTGACATTTAAGGGAGAGGAAAACTGACCTCAGGAGCAGCCATGGGTTGGCTTTCTCTCAGGAAGTAACTGAGTGAGGCTTAGCCATGGGAGACATCCAGGGTCAGGGAGCTGAGGTCAGTTTTCAGGCCCAAACCCCATAACCAGAGGCCAAGATCAACCTGAACAACTGTGACCTTGAAAGCACCAGAAATGGCACTCTGCCCATTCCTATTGCCGACTTGCTGGGATCATGCAACACAGATCTGGACTTTGCCTAAGAATGACAGCAGATACAAACCCTGACTCAGACACTATCATGAAACAACAGACCCTAAAAGATACCCACAGGCTTGAAATCACAAAGAAATCTCTTTTTTCTCCCACTCTCTCTGCTCCTGTTTTGATGTTTTTCTTATTTGTTTTTTTCTCATGAGTGAGAACAGTGTTTTTAAGGGTTTTTTTTTGTTTTATGTAGTTTATGTTTTTTCCTTCTTTATTTCCCTCCTATCTTCTTCACCAGTTTCCTAAAGCTTGGGTAAACTTCCTTTGTCCTTGTACCTTGCTTCTAATTTCTTTCTCTTCTTTTCTTTTTTCTTTTTTTCTCTTATCCCTTTAAAATTTTCTCCTTGGAGGGTAAAAAACCATTTTATTGAGGGAAAATTTACTGTATATAATTTCTGATTTATTTTGGATTTTGTTATATAATTATAAATCTTGTTATCACAGTTTGTCATTTTCTAGACTGTGCTTGATGCTGTTGTTATTACTCATTATACTACCTTCTCCAAGATGACATAGTTGTCGTGATCAGTAATTCTTCCTTGTATGCCAACACCAAGATTGTCTGGGGGTCATAAACAATACCATGGTCCAGTACCAAAGAACTGGGTGATAGGCCAAATATGCAGCAACTTTTCATTCCTAATAAATTGAAGAGGCAGAATCTTGAGACAGACTCAGAAACCAGCTATACCTAGAAGATATCTCTGAAAAGTAATCATTTCCCAAGGAAGTCTCCATCCTAGTAATAAAACCACCTACCATCAGCAATTTACAAGCATCAAAGTACAAAACAAATTTTTTAAATGAAAAATGAGAAGACATGGAAATAAATGCAACCCCAGACCTCCAGCTCACCCAGTGCAAATCCAGGAGGCAGTAAGGTGGAAGAAATTAAAATCCACCCACCTAAACTTTCTGAAATGGTAGCAATGAAAGTAGCAAAACTGATGAATAGAACTCTAGAAAAAAAAAAAAGAAATAGTTCCACAAGTAACTAAAGAGATGATGGCCATAAAGGAGGAAAAGTTTAGTGAATCTAGAGTAGGTACAGATTAAAACTGAGTAGCTTAGGAAAGTGACAGAAACCATGAATGCCCAATGTAAGAAAAAAACTGAATTCTGTGCAACAGATTCAAACAGATATCCAGGAGATTAAAAATTCTACTACAAGTATATATAGCAGATCAAGCAATGTGAGGGAATACTATCAGACCTAGGAAACAGGTTTTCAGTTATTGATTATCAACTAAAAGACCTCTTAAGAACAGCTAGGGACTTCAAAAAATCAATCCAATAGCTGCTAGATGATACAAGGAAGAATAACATAAAATTGACAAGAATCAATGAAAAATCAGAAGCTACCACCAAAAATAAACCTGTTCATAAAAGTAATGGCAGAAAACTTCCCAAGCATGGAAAAAAAATTTCACATACAGTAAATGACACACAGATCTCCAATCAGCCATGACCAGAAAAAAAACCACACCAAGGCATATAATATTCAAGATTCCAGAAATTCAACACAAGAATGCAATATTAGAAGCTGTCAGAGAAAAAAAGCAATTACCTATAACAGAAAGCCCATCAGAATCACATCAGCTTCTGAACACAAACCCGTAAGTCAAGAAGAGTTTGCAGTGAAGTACTTCAAGCACTAAAAGAAAACAACCCCAACCCAGATTAATGTACCCCACAAAATTATCTTTCAAAATTGATGGAGTAATAAAATACTTCCATGATAAAGAACACCTGAAGAAATTCATGACAACCAAACAAGCACTTTTTCTAGAACGACATTCTAGAAAAAGACAATTCTATGAAAACAATTCTGTGAGTCCCAACAGAATGAACCCTCCAGCAAGACAAGCAATTGAACTAAAAGGAAAGAAAGTCAACTAGATATCCCCCCCAAAGTCTCATGCATTCATAGGATTTCTTCCAAGGTGGCTGAATCTAGAGTGCATGATTGATTCATAGTGCAATGCTAGGATTAAGCATGGTGAGATTAAGGGTGAGTGATTGCTAGATTAGCCCACTGATTGGACTGGCACCACCCTAATCCTGGTAGACTGAATACAATATAAGGGACAAAAAAGGTCTCTCTCTCTCTCTCTCCCTCTCTCTCTCTCTCTCTCTCTCTCTCTCATTGCTTTTGTTATCTTCTCCCACCATGAATGGATGCCATTCTGCCATGTACCACCCTTCCTTGGAGCCAGCCAATTATGGACTGAAACCTCTACAAATTGTGAGCTAAATAAATCTTTCCTCCCTTAACTTGTGGCTATTGGGTATTTTGTCTCAGCAATGATAAAAGTAACTAAAACAGGAGCCAACAACAGGAAAATAATATGATAAGGATAAGGAAGTGCATATCAGTTATAACCATCAACATAAATGGCCTCAATTCACCAATCAAAAGAAAGAGATTAGCAGAATGGATCAAGAAATAAGATCCAACAATATACAAGAAGCACATCTAACTCAAACAGAAATGCATAGACTGAAAGTTGAAGGATTGAAACAATATTTAAGTGATAGGAACCCAGAAAAAAGAGGAGTATATATTCTAGTCAAAAAGTAGATTTGAAGCCAAGACTGATCAGGAGAAATGAAGATTGCTACACACTCGTCCAGGGAACAAGAAGAGATAACAATCATAACTACATATGCACAAAATACAAGCATTAACCATATAAAGCAAACATTAATTGGTAGGAAAAGTCAATTAAGCACTAATACAATTGTAATGGCATACCTCAATACCCCACTGGTGCAAATAGACAGATCAAGTAGGCAAAAAATTTTTAAAAAATCAGAGTCGAACCAAACATTTGAATAACTAAGACTTAGTAGAAATCTATAGTGTTACACCTCACAACAGAATACATGCTTCTCAGCTGCATAAGGAATTTTCTCCAAAATAGGTCACATACTATCTCATAGACCATGTTTAAGTAAATGCAAAGGAATAGAAATTATCCTTTGCATATTATCAAATAATAATGTGATAAAATTGGAAATCAATGGAAAAAGAAACCACAAAAACAGCACAAACACATGGAAATTAAATAACACCATCTTGAACAACCAATGGGTCATAGATAAAATTCAACAGTTTATACAATAAACAATAAGGCCAATACAACACTGGAATTCAGGAAATGCAATTAAAGCAGTCCTATGAGGGAAATTTATAGTGGTGAATTCCCACATCAGAAAAACAGTGAATTCAAATAAATCACCTAACTCAAGCTCCTAGAAAAAGAAGAGCAAGTCAAGCCCAAAGCTTAATGAGGAAAGAAATAATTAAGAGCAGAGCAGAAATTAATGCAGTTGACACAAAGAAAACAATACAAAGAATGAATCCAAAAGTTGGTTCTCTGAAAGATTAAATAAAATCAACAAACCCTTAGCCAACCTTATTAAAAAAAAGTAAATAAAAGACTCAGATCCATGCAAGTAGGAATGAAAACTATAAAATCACAATGGATCCTGCAGAAATCCAGATCTACAGTACCCACTTTGAGGACCTGCACTCTAGTAAGATAGAAAACACAGAAGAAATGGACAGATTCCTCTACACATATGAATTACCAAAGCTGAATCAGGAAGTTATAAAATCTCTAACTAACACAGTACCAGTTTATGAAATTAAAGAAGTAATTTGACAAAGAAAAGCCTGGGGCTGGTACAACCACTGTGGAAGTCAGTGTAGAGATTCCTCAAAAAACGTGGATTAGAGCTCCCATCTGGCCTAGCTATTCCTCTTCTGGATGTCTTCCCAGAAGAATTAAAAGCATCATATCACAGTGATATTATGCACACCCATGTTTATAGCAGCAGTTTGTAATAGCTAGATCTTGGAAACAGCCCAAATGCCCATCAACTGGTGAATGCATAAAAAGAATGTGTTATTTTTTATACAATGAAGTATTACTCTGCCATAAAGAAGGATAAGTTTAAGACATTTCTAGCTAAACAGATGCACCTTGAGACCATACTCTTAAGTGTACTAAGTCAGAGATACATGTGTAAATACCACATTGTCTCATGTGAAAAAACAAAAGTGTAAATAAAGACCAGAATATACACTGAAAAAAGAAACAAAGATAGAAAAGCCCAAATCCTAATGGATTCACTGCTGAATTCTACAAGAGATCTAAAAGTCTAACGCCACTACTCCTCAAACTCTTTAATGAAATGGAAATGAAAGTAATATTCCCAAACTTCTTCCTGGAAACAAGCATTACCCTGATCCCCAAACCAGAGAATGATCTAACTAAGAAAGAGAACTACAGACAAATCTTCTTAGTGAATATAAATGCAAAAAATCCTCTGTCTTGGTTGCTTTACTCTTGTTGCTGAGACAAAATACCCAACACCCAAAATGAAGAAAGGAAAGGTTTATTCAGCTTACAGTTTGTGAAGGTTTCAGTCCATATTTGGCTGCTTCAGAGGCAGAGTGGCACATGGCAGAGGGCAAACTTCATGGCAGCAGAGCACAGCAAAAACAACAAGAGCTAAAGGGAGGAATGGCTGCAAGCAGCCTCTTTCCTTCCCTTCCCTTGTAAACAGCCTACCCTCACCCAGGGGGCGTGTACCTCTCACACAGTCTCCATGCCCTCCTCTTCTACAGGTTCAGGATGAATACAAATAATTACCCCAGCTCCCTTCTGAGTTACATAGTTAACCTTTTAAACTTCCCAAATTAACATAATAAACAACATCCCAGAAGGGTAAGGGCATGTCCTTTTTACCGCAAGTTTTATAACTGCTGAGTTACTTAGCCAAACCACTAGACTCCTCAAGTTGACACAATGTATCAACCATAACATCCTCAGTAAGATACAGGGCAACAGACTACATGAAATCATCAAGAAGATTTTACACTATGACCAAATAGGATTCATCTCAGGATGCAGGAATGGCTCAACACGTGCAAATCAAAAAGTCTAATATATCACATGAACAGAACGAAGGATAAAAACCACAAGATCATCTCAATAGACACAGAAAAAGCATTTGACAAAGTCCAACATCAATTCATGATATTCATAACCCTACAAAAGATTGGAATAGGTGGTCTTTATCTCAATCAGATAAAAGCCATCTATGACAAACGAACAGCTAATACCATACTAAATGATCAAAAACTGAAAGCTTTCACTGGAAAATCAGGAGTAAGACAAGGATGTTCACTATCACTACTCCTATTCAATACAGCTCTGGAAACATTGGCCAGAGCAATTAGACAAGAGAGAAATAAAAGGAAAAAGGATAGGAAAGGAAGAAGTTAAATTACCATTATTTGCGGATGATATGTTTATCAGTCAGTATATGTGTTACTAGAGAAACAGATATAATACAAGCTATACAAGTGTACAAGAAATTACAAATTTGGCTTACAATGGTCAGCTGCAGGGTTAGATGAGGAAGCGTGCAGAGGGTGTCTGCACACTGGAGATTAAGGAGCCCAGGCCTTGGGCCTGGAGCTCACCGCAGTGTCCATGCAAATCCGTATCAAAGGGCTGATGGGTCTGCAATGAAAGGCTGATGAATCTGTGATGAAGGCCACAGAGCCAACACCAGAAGGCTGAAGAGTCCCGGTGGAAGCCAAACAGTCTGCCCCAGAAGCCGGGAGACGGCCAAGCTGGAGGTGAAGACTGGAGCTCCTCCGAAGAGCCAGCAGCCGGTCCTTCCTCAGTTCTTTTTTACTCAGTCTACCTGCTCTGGGGGGAAGGGCAGCCCTCTACACCCACACCCTCTGTGTGCCCTTCTCTTGCATAGGTTTAGGATGAACACAAAGTCAGCACCCTCGCTCCCTTCTGAGTCACATAGTTAACCTTCTAAACTTCTCAAATTAACACAACAAGCAACATCCCAGAAGGGTAAGGGCATGTCCTTTTTACCCCAAGATGCACAACAGCTGAATCACTTAGCCAAACCTCTAGACTCCCCAAGTTGACACAATGTATCAACCACAACAGTATGACACATGTCTTAGTTACTTTTCTTGTTGCTGAGACAAAATATTTGACACTCAAAGTTTATTTGCTCACCATTTGTAGAGGTTCCAGTCCATAATCAGCTGGCTTCAAGGCAGGGTGGCATGGCAGACAAGCACTGCAGAGGAGAAACAGTTCATGGCAGGCAGAAGGTAGCAAAATAAAGAATAACCATAGCTTTTTATGCCTTATATTTTATCCAACCTACTTGTGGCAGGTAGCACTCACAACCTTAATCTTAATGCCCTTCATCCTATCATTCCACCATGAAACAATTTCAGCATCACTCTAGTCCAGCCACCTCTGAAAAGCCCCACCTATGACCCACAGCTAAACATAAGCCATAACATTCTTCCCTCCCCCCACCAAGAGTCATGTATATTCCTTTATGCCAAAGGCATTTAGTCTGCCTCCAAGAGTTGCCAAAGTCCTAATAGTTTCAGCTGAACTAAAAAGCCCATGTCCCAAGTCTCCTTTGAGAGTTAAGGCAAACTCTTAGCTCCCAACCCTTGTACAAATGAAAAAAAGTCAAACTCTCCCAACATTCAGTGGCACAAGATAAACATTCCCATTCCAAAAGTTACAAACGGGGATAGGAAGGAATGGGAACAAAGTAATATCCAAACCTAGCAGGACAAACATTAAATCCCACAGTTCCACTTCCAGAATCTCAGGCAATCTGTGGCAAGTTGTGAATTCCAAAGGGCTTAGGTGGCTCTGCCTTGTCAGCACTTCTGGTGATTGTAGCACCCATGGCTTCTTTCTTTGGCTAGCTTTGCTAACTCCTTGAAGCTTGCCTCAGATGGTCCACATCCCTGGCTTTTCCAACCTGCCTGGGTCTCCAGTGGACCTTTGGCTTCACACTCACAGCTTCACACACTGCCCCCTCAGGGGCACACTCCCTAGTCTCCTGGACCTTCTGAAGTCTGGGTAGAAGCCTTCCTGACCCCACAACTCTGGCATTCTGCATGCACCTAAAACCAGCACCACGTGAATAATGCCAAGGTCTTGCTACCAGCAGGAGCAGTATCGAAAACAGGGTTAGAAGGTTTTTGACAATAAGCAAGGTTAGGGCACTAACCCTAAGTTACTGTAGGACCACAATCTGCCAAGCGAGAGGACATCAAAAGCTTAAATAAATGAGATAATGGAAATGATTTCAGGCTCCAGAAGGGACTAAGTTGCTTACAGATTCAATATTCTCTGAGCTAGCCAAAGACTTCTGTGGGCAGCCCGTATTTATTTGGCTTTCAAACAAAGGAGGATACTCAAGAAAATGTAGGAATCTCACAGGACCCTGGGAGAATTTTCTCAAGTAGTATATTATGTCTATCAGGAGAACTACCTTATCTTTAGGTTGATATTTATTGTAGGAGTGTGCAGCCTGCAGCTGCAGTCCTTGTAGTTAATTGGGTTGGAGCCAAACGTCCTCAGCTGCAGTCTTGTCTTGTCAGAAAGGTGCCTGAGCTTCAGACAACTCACAAGTAAATGGAGAAAGCCAATTGGTCAATATTAAATCCCGCTCAGAGCCACTTTGTAGTGGTCCCCAACAGAGCAGTAAGCAGGATTTCTTCTCTCTTGACTCTTAAGAGTCCAGTGCCTATGAACCAAACCCTGAGGAACAACTTCCCAAGGCTACCAACATTCTGGAATGCGGTACTCTGGGCTCTCTTCTCAAAGCAAAGTCTTTCACTTTTGCAATTTTGAGGCTGCAAAGGGTGGACTCCTGCTGCTTCTTGTCAGACTGTCAGGCCATCCTTTGTATTCTTCTGTTCCTTCTCAGCCATCAAGATCTCCTGTGCTCTATTTATTCAGTCCACAGCTTTACTGGAGCTTCTTTTCTGGCCAAATTCAAAATGTTTTAAATCATTCTGGTGATGTCTTTGCTCTTAATTTTCAACATCAATCTGGCTAAAAGACCCCAACAGTAGCAACACCACCACATCAACATTACCCTGCCTTGAAATTTCTTCTGTCAGATTATGTAGTCTACCTCCCTTAATCTCAATCTCAGGCAGTGCCTCAGGCATGAGGCTCTCTAAGACATTCAGATATATATAATAAAATTTTCATCAAATTTGGGAAATTATTGGTTATTATTTCTTCAAATATATTCCTCTTTCCTTCTGAGACTGGCTGTACATGCATACACACACACACACACACACACACACACACACACACACACACCAAAGCACAGAATATTGTTCTGCAGCTCCCCATTCCCTGCTTATTTTTAAAAAAACTTTTGTTCTCAGATCTTCTGATCTCAATCTGAGTCAAAGTCTCTGGACACAAGCAACATACAGACAAACCTTCTGCCAAGACATAATACACATTGTCTGGAGTCCAACAATCAGTTCAGTCTTTCTTCCAGCAGAAACCTCCTAAGCCTGGTCTTTACCAGCATAATTTCTATAAGCATTATGGTGTTCTCAGCTCTGACCAGAATCTCCCATGAAGTACAGCCTCAGACATTCCAACTCTATGTTTCCAGGCTAATTCTCCAAATCTTTCCTAACACTTTCCCACAAGCCAGCTACAAAGGCTCTTAAACCACATGGGCAGATAGTCATAAAATGATCCCACTCTTGGTACCAAATTTTGTCTTAATTACTTTTCTCATTACTGAGACAAAATACCTGACACCCAAAGTAAAAGAAGGAAAGGTTTATTTAGTTCACAGTTTGTACATGCTTTAGTCCATAATTGGCTGGCTCCAAGGAGGGTGAGATGGCTGACAAGCATTGCAGAGGAGAAACAGTTCATGGCAGGTAGGAGGCAGCAAAGCAAGCAAGGAAGGGCCACAGCTCTTTCTGTTTCACTTCAGAGAGTCCAGGTGAGTAGCTTTCTGTTTGTCCCACCTCACCACCCCTGAATTTGCCTTTGGTGAATGGGCTATCTGGGGTTGCATCTTATTTCTCTTCTCATTTTGTATTTTTTAAAGTTTAATTCCTGGGTTGATGCTTGTGAATAGCTTTACTTCTAGTATTTAGAATCTTTAGGAAATGACTACTTCATAGAGGTGTCTTCCAGGTGTAGCTGGCTTTTGGGGTTTGAATCTGTTGCAAGATACTACTTCTTCAATTTATTAGGAGTGAGAAGTTGCTGCCTACTTGGCCCAGCCCCTGGTTCTTTGGCAAAGTCCAACAGCATTTTCTATGACTCTTAGACAATCTGTCTTGGTATACCAAGAAGAACAAATTTTCATATGAATTACATCACTTTAGCTAAAGTAGTACAGTCAAGAATAACAATAGCATTAAATACAGTCTAGAAATGACAAATTGAGGTAACCATTAATTTGCCATCTTTAACCGTATTAACTAGATTTGTGGTTATGTAACAAATTCTAAAACAAGCCAGAAAATTGTATACAGGAAATATGCCCTCAATGTGCCAATTTTACCCTCAGGGGAGAAAATTTAAAATGGGTTAGATGAAGAAATAGAGAAATAGAAGAAGAAGAGATTAGAAGCAAAGCTGGGGGGCAAGGAAGGATCATGCAAACGTCGGGAAGCTGGTGCAGGAGACAAGAGGGAAAGAGAAGGAAGAAATAAAAGGAAGAGCAAAATAGAACAACCACAGGAAAACTAGAAACTAGGCTCATAGTCATGTAAAAACAAGATCAAATAATGAAGAAAACAATGAGACAAGAGGGAGATGGGGAAAAAAAATATCCACTTCAAGGTTTGTCTCTGATGTCACTGGTAGACAACATGTGGAAACAGAGTCGAGATCCTTGCTGATTTATCCCAGCAAGCCAGAAAAAGCTTTACAGTGGGGTAGTGGATAATCGCAGTGAGCCTGCACCTTTATGTCCCCTGAAGTTGAGGCTGGTTTCTGGCCACAAGGCTGGAACCAGACCTGTTCAGCCTACAGCAGTCAGCACACCTTCTGTGTCCTTAAACTCAGCTGGGAGCTGCTAGATGGAGCCAGCAGTGGTTCTGAGTTCCAAGCTCAGTTGGCCCCTCTCCAAGATGGCTCTCAGCCAATCACTGTATCCCACCAGAGAACCAGATCTGTTCCACCTACCAGTCAGTGAAATAAATTGAACACACGTGTAAATACTATATTGTTTCCCTGGTGTGAGAAATTGGAAGTGTAAATAAGAACCAAAATGAATATTAGGTTTGTGAAGTAGGATGAAAATGTTCAAATGGAGAGGGAAATAAGAGGGGCAGGAGGAAAAGAAGGAAGGGAAAAAATGATGAGAAAAGAAGGAAAAAATGGAAACAAAGCTTTTGTAAATATGGAGGGCAAAAAGGGTGGAAGAGAGAGTAAGGAAATGGGAAAAAAAGAATTACGTTATGTCATGTACAAGTACAAATTCCCCATAGTGAATGTCATCATTATGTATACCTAAAATGTATGAATAAACTTAATTTTAAAAAATAAGAAAAACAATAAACTACATAGGAGATCCTAAAAATTCCACCAAAAGATTTCTGGATTTAATAACCAAATTCAGTAGCATAGAAGGATACAAAGTCAGCACTCAAAAATCAATAGCATTCCTGTACACAAATAACAAACTCACTAAGAGACAAATTAGGGAAACAATACCTTTCACAATAGCATCAAGAAAAATGAAATACTTAGGAATCAATCTAACAAAAGAACTAAAAGATTTTATATTGAAAACTATAGTTCTATGAAAAAGGAAGTTGAAGAGGATATAAGAAAATGCAAAGCTATCCCTGGATCGTTCTTGCATAAGCAGAACGAATATAGGGAAAATGGCCATACTTTCAAAACCATTATGCAGATTTAATGCAATCCTGATCAAAATACCAATAGCATATCTCACAGAACTAGAGAAAAGAATCCTAAAGTTCATTTGGAACCAGAAGAGACCTAGAATAGCAAAGGCAATTCTAGGCAACAAAGGAAAGGCAGAGGGACATCACAATTCCAAACCTGCAGTTTAGTACAAAACTGTCATGATAAGAACAGCATGGTATTGGCCAAAAAAAGACCAAAGAATCAAGGGAACACAAGAAGAGATGCAGAAATAACTCCAAATACATTTAGCCACCTTATCTTTGACAAAAGGACCAAAACCCTTTACTAGATGAAAGATAGCCTCTTTAATAAATGGTGCTGGGAAAATTGGTCTTCCACATGCTGAAGATTAAACCTAGATCCGTATCTCTCACCATGCATTAAAGTAAAGCTGAAATGGATCAAGGATTTAAAATTGAAACAGAAACACTTAATCTGTTGGAAAATAAAATATGTAAATTTCTTGAAGACATAGGTGTAAGCAAAGACTTTATGAAGAAAATCCTGATTGCACAGGAAATATTATAAAGAATCAATAACTGGGATATCATCATATTAAAAAGCTATTGCACAGCAATAGAAACCACCAACAGAGTGAAGAGATAGCTCCATAGAATGAGAAAAAAATTTTATCAGCTATTCCTCCAACAAAAGATTAATGTCTAGACTATACAAAAGATTCAAAAAATCTGATCCTCCCATTTAAAGATCCAATCCAAAAATGAGTATCTGAAATGAATACACACTTCTTAGATGGAAAAATACAAACAGCAAATAAATATATGAAAAAATGTTCAAAATCACTGATCATTTGAGAAATGCATATTAAAACAACACTGAGATTCCATCTCACATTCAGAAAGAATACCTAGAATCTAGAAAGCGACCCATAACAAATGCTGTCAAGGCTGTGTAGGAAAAAGCCTTCTTCACTATTTTGGTGAGAGTGTAAATTGATATGGCCAATATGGAAATCAGTGTGGAGATGTCTCAAAAAACTAAAACTAGAGGTTCCATATGACCTAGCTCTTCCCTTCATAGTATCTTCCTGAAAGAATTAAAAGCATTTTACCACAGCGATGTTTCCATACCCATGTTTACAGCAGCACAATTTATAATAGCTAAATCCTGGAAGTAGCCCAGATGTCCATCAAAGGATGAATGGATAAAACAATGTGTTCTTTTATACAACAGAGTACTATAAAGAAGGATAAAATAAATGCACCTTGAGATCATACTTTTAAGTGAAATAAATCAAATACACATATTTAAGTATAACATTATTTCTCTTGTGTAAGAAACTGAAAGCATAAAAAAGGACCAAAATTGATGATAGATGTTAGGAAGTAGGAAGAAACTGTTCAAATAGGAAGGGGAACAAGGGAGGGAAGAGGAAAAAAGGAAAGAAGGGAAAAGGAAATAAGAATAGGAGAAAAAGGAAACAAAGCTTTTTTAAATAAGGAGGGGCAAAAAGGTTGAAGGGAGGGGATAAGAATGAGGGATAAAAGAATTATCAAGATATATTATGTGAGAGATCCGGGGAAGATGGCGACCGGGTGAGCAGCAAGGGAGCGAACCTCCTTAATAAACACCACCAGCTCGAGACAGACTTGGTGAGCGTGAATGCCGGAACCTCGGCTGGGAAGTTTAAACTGGGCGTATTTCTCTGAGATGCCGGGGGAGATGTGGTAGGGCGGACCAGGCTGCCGGGGCGAGACGTGGGAAA